>JACVBY030000314.1:0-298401 GCA_017589505.3 Metroxylon sagu | reverse complement strand
AATAGAAATAATCTGCTGTCTACCATAGAAAAGTTAGCATCCTTGTCCACTTAAAAGGACAAAAGGAAAAGAATTTTATCTTTATACCATCTTTTTTTCTCATTGGAGAACATAATATTCTTACATAGTCTGAAGGAACAATGGAACCAAACCGGTGCGCGTCGGAGATTACGTGACCATGGAAGACATCCTGTGAGGCTTATACAAGATTTAGAAGATATATAAGAAGCATCGCTACCGTTGGTTCCGCCATCGAAATGTGACGTCCGTCCGATGATGATAAGATTCGGCGCCGATACAGTTAGGTGATGATGTGGCTCCAGATGGGAAGCGTCCGATCGGAAATCTCTGGGCGTCATGTCAGCCCCTGGGACAAGGCAAATGAACGTCCACCGTCTTTGTCCGCGCGACGCCATCGGTGATGACCGATGTTATGCTCTATTCGCTTCGCGGCTCACCTTTCCGTTGAATCCATCTTATAAAATACTGGTCCAGCATTGCACGGATTATTTTTATAATATTACCTTTAAAAACCTTAAAAAAATATTCAAATTAATTTTATCTTTATGCTTTATGTTTCTACATTTAATTATTTTCAAAAAATCAATTTTCCTTATAATTACATTAATATTTAATTTTATATTATATAATATAGCATTATATTATAATTATTATAATAATTTTTTTGAAGATGGCCGTATAATGTAATATCATATTACATAGTATTATATTATGCCATTTATTATTCTCAGTAATTATAATACATCTTATTATTATATAATTAATTAAATATTTTAAAAATAGAGGACGTCTCATACTTCACTTTTGTGTGTATATAGAGAGAGAGGAGAGTCACTATGTATGATAGGGATTGGCAAAGTAAGTTAAATGATATTTATGTGCGAGTTTAATAAAAGAATTGCTAATGAAACTTGTAAATTTAATTTCTAATCCAGATTTATAGAGGATCATAAATGAATTAGATATGTTCAAAGTTAAATTTATTGAAAATTTTGAAATTTTTATACTAAATATGATCTAAGATCAATTATTATCTAATTTATGTATATAATATTTATTTATTTATTTATGTGTATATATAATATTACTTTTAATTACAGAACGAAACTTTGATGCGGTTCCTTCCATTCAAGCTATCTAGTTCTTTTTTTTACTTTTTTATAACTGTAAGCCTTCATTTAAGCTTTATATGATGGTAAGTGAAAAAAAAATATAAAGAGAATCAAATGGCTCCAGAACCACACCTAAGCTTTGTTTTAAATTATATATCTTTCAATTTCTAAATTCTCGATGTATAGACCTTATTAAAAGAATGATAATAATCTCATATTGGAATCTATTTGGATGTTTAATAACATTCACTAAGGTTCAACAAGAAAGTTGCACTTAATTTTTCCTTCAATGGAAATAAGTTAGCACATAAGATGATAATGCTAGATGTAGCCGCCAAGTAGGCACCTGGTGCTTGGCTAACTATATATATTGATAATAGAACATCTTAATGAAAAATCATTTAACAGAATACCTTAAGTGATGTATGGTCCTAAAAAGTACAACCCCATCTCTCATCATGTAGGAAAAGGATTCAATTCTTCCAATTGATAATAGGATTTGTATAAGTGGATGAGGGATGTCACAGTGGTGGGTGCATGGCATGCATTTGACATGGGAATTGAGGGGGCTAAAAAGGATATCGCATGGAGAAATGCTGACCCAAATGTGAGTAGAGGAAGGGATGGATAGACATTGACAAGGAAACTTTCCAAATGGTTGCATACTAATTTAATGATATCAATCCCTTAATGAGAGTTTTTGAAAAAAAAGAATACTAGATCTTTCTAAGTTTATAAGGACATGTACAAGAGATTTTTTTTTTTTTTTGTCAATATAGTAACAACAATAACCAAACCTTAAATAAAAACCTTCTTTGTAAATAAATCTCCTCTTTCATGAGAAGAGGAGGAAAAAATACATACTCTTCTAGTCTTTCTTTACTTTAAGAAATCGCTAATTCAACCCATTCACATTGAAAAGCAAGAAGACCTATCTTATCCTTTTAATTAGGGTCTCTCTAAATCAATTCTTGAAACAAAGGTAAAGTAATGTAAAATAGAAGATACATTGTTGACCATCCTCACTTCTCCAACATAAATACAAGGCAAAATCCTAAGAGAGGTTGCTTCTTGAAAAAAAGAATAGAAGATATATTGGAATTAGGAGAGTTTAAACAAGAAAAGAAAAGAAAAAAAAAAAAGTAAAAACTCTAGGACTACCACAGAAGGTCATGGTAGAGATATAATTGAAAAATATTATAGGCCAACCTCTATTCAGATAAATAATAGCATAGCATCAAATCTTCAAACAATATATAATATGCCATCAAAATGTTTGGATCATACCATTAAAAGCAGTTGATAGTTAATTTATATTTCTAGATTTTCCTATAATTCTAGTTTTTCATTATTCTAGTTTATAGTTCTAGTTTTAATTTTAATTTTAATTTTTGTTCTAGTCATCAACTTTATGTTTGATTTGATTCTGCTTCTATTTCTTTTACCATGCCATTTTAATTTAGCATAGGCTAAGGTCACACACACACATCTAATGTGAGCAAAATTTAGATTTCTAATTGTTTTAGGATTTTTATTTTTGATTAATTTTAAAAAAGTTAATTTTCAATTTTTTAATTTTCTTATTCTAGGTTAACATAGGATTCTTATTGAATTAGGATTTCTGATTGAAGTAGGATTCTTAATCACAACAAGGATTCGTCATCATATTTTTAAATTCTACTTTGCTTTGGAATTCGTAGTTGTTTTTTAATTTATTATCTCTCTTGGACTTACGCATTCACTCTTAATTGCTTTTGATTTTCTAGCGGGTATTAAATTTTGTTTACGGGTTTTTATCTAGTTAGAGTGATGAAATATTTTTTATTCATCTAAAGTGGTTTAAATATTCACTCAAGAACTATGATTGCATCCTAGCTTGTCTAACTTCTTACTGGCTTATCGTATGCCCATAAAGAAAACCTAAACTAGATGCAGCTTACTAACATGACTAAACCTTAATTACTGCACGTGACTTCCAAGAATCTTTAGTTATTTGTAGAAGGTCAACACTAGGCATGAATCCAAGATGAATCTAAAAAGATAAGTTCTTCAAATAAAATCATTATGTGAGAATAAATATGAATGATAAAGTTTATGAGAGACCGGATAAAATTAGGAAGAAGTATATAACTAATTGAGTATTTGACATCCAAGAGTTCTAATAAATCTATTTTATTTTTAACTGTTTCCCTCTGCATGCATTCCTATCTTGTCCGATTACATGTGAAACAATTGAACATCCAAGAATTCTACATGATGATTGGTCATCCGATTCTCTTTATGTGTTGCCCTATTTGGCATGGTTGTTAATTTTTGAATTTATTTTTCTAAATATATAAATTAAATCAAAATTAATGAATGGTAATTTAGTTTTTATTTTTAGTTTTTTGAAAATCGATAGTTAGTCTTTAGAATTTTAGGAACCAAAAGTATAGATGTAACTTTTCTAAAAACTAAAAAATATTCTTACTAAAAAGAAAGAAAACTAAAAATCACCTATCACCATCTTCATCATTTGCAATTGTTCACCACTATTTTGTATCCCTGCCACCCACCACTACTTTTGGTCATCTCTGGCTATCACACTACCACCCATTATCATTTATGATTAACAATTATTGTCGATCATCATGACCATCATTTTTTGCCACTATCACCATATTCATTGCCAAACGAGTTTTGAATTTTTGATTTTCCTAAGAAATGTTTTTGTTTGTAAAAAAAAATAAAAATTAAAGATTAATAACCCTGTCAAATGTTATCTAATCTAGTATTTTATATGTGTTTTGCCAAAAAAAAAAAGAGATAGAAAAGAGAAGGGTTCCAATTTATTAAAAAATATTAAATATAATAATTAAAGGTCTCAACATTCCTCGACTTTAGATTTCTCCTTGTATAAAGAAAATAATGCCAAAGCAAATTTGGCTTCCTTAGAGTAGTGAGCAATTTATTGTTTTCTTTATGTAATTTATAATACCATTCTAAAACCTAGTCAAAATCTTTTCATAATCCTAATTTTTTTTTCCTATTAATTATATCTTATTTATAAGTTGTGCATCTTTCACATCTAGCCCCGCAATGTTCTCTCCTATCTCTTTGTTACTTGATGCCATCTATCGTAAGCATTGCTTGTCCGCAATTTCTTTTATTCATCCATGGCAACAATTGCACAAGATCCTTGAAAACTTGTTGGAATTAATGAATGCAAATGTCAATGTAGTTGGCAAACCATCTAAGCTCTAAACCATTAGCCTCGTGGTGGTTTTAACCCTATTTTGTAGCCTCTCTCACTCCCTTATTGATTCCTCAAATGTCTCACCTTTTACACCTTTTTCACCATTCAGCCCATTTCAAGGTATTCTCTCCCCTCATTCTCATTGTGCTTGCATTCTTAAATCTAATCAACATAAAAAACAAAAAAATCTGGCAATAAAAATGGAAATGCTCAGTGGCATCTAGTATGCCATAGCGATAGCCATAAGGTGACAAAGAAAAGCAATAGAAATGGGATAAGAGAGTAAAGAGATCCATTACTCGCTATGGAAGGAGGGAGAGGAGCTTTGTCAAGGAGAGTTGTGATTGCAAATGACTCATAAAAATAGAAAGAAAGAGAGTATAGAATTAGTATTTTTTGTTAAATAGTGATCGGTTAGTATTTTTTGTTAAATAGTGATCGGTGAGGAGTGAAGAGGCTCTTTGGTGGGTAAAATATCTAACAAGTAATTGATGAAGGCCAATTTTGATGGAGTTCTTAAAGGAAAAGGAAGGTTAGAGCAAGTTATGACATTCAAATTTAGCCATAATTATTGAACTAATTGATGAGTGGATATTAAACCAATTATGATGTTAAGCACTAGTTATTAAACTGTTCACTAATTGGATGGGTATTAAAGCAACTCTGATGTTAAGTACTAGTTATTGAAATGATTGCTAATTGGGCAAGTATTAAACCAGCTTTGATATTACTTTGTGCATAGAGAATATGGATTGAAGGTAGCTCATCTATTGTCATTAATTGTCCAAATTCTTATTGTGATTATGATTATTTTCATCTTTGAGATACTGACAAATTTTATCCTAGTTTGCTATCTTTTAGGCCCTTCACATATTTAGAGAAGAAAATAAAATAACAAATTATTTAAAGGGCATAGCTTGTGATCTCGACAAACCTAAGTATTGAGAGATTAAATTTTTAGCCAGGGTCTCCCTTGCCAAGGATCCAAAAAAAGAAAAAAGGTTGTAGGAAGAAAGAAAAGGTAATAATTATGGAGTTTTTGAGAAATTATTGGCAACAAGACTATGAGGAATAATGTGGGGAAGGAGGATAGGTAAGAAAGATGAAAAGAGGATATCAATAAAACTAAAGATTACTAATTAACAATTAATCAAGAAGGGCAAAATGATTCGATGAATGGTAAACAAGAAAATTACTTTATTGCTTTGAAAACAGCTAAACTTCAACATCATAACTTCCTTATATTAGATATTAGGTATACCAAAATATAGTATTAGATTAGATTATAATTTTATCAAAATGATTGGTATAAGAACTTGAGCCAACCCCTTAGCTAGTGTTTGGTACGAGGTGATATTTGAAATATCACTGTTGATCTTGAGACAATGATAGAATTACCCTATTTGGTACCATTATGTTGGTAATCTATGAAAACTAAGGGATTAAGATCACTCTCTAGAGATAATCTTAATCTCATCTAAAAGGATGAAAATATTGGATCACTATGGTGATAGTAATATACGTCAAAATTTATGGATAATTTTGATCTTATATTTATTAATATCTCTCTCTATATTATAATAATATAAGATAATATATTATTATATATTATATATTAATATATATTAATAAATATAAAAAATATCATAATTATTAATATTAATTATTATAATATATAGCATATCATTATTAATATTATATAATATATAATAATAGTATTATTATATATTATATAATATTATAATATATTATAATATATGATCATATATTATAATATGTTATATATCATATATTATTATAATATTAAATATAATATTATATTTGTAAGATGTGTTAGGGTACAATCGGCTTATATGGATTTACAATGCTAGGTGGGGGTTTGGATTCTAAATCCCTGCTAATACAAAATTTGGATTATAGTTGGAATTAAAATCGAATTCTTTTTCCTTTCAAACAAATGCTTGGAATCAGAATTTATGGTTCCAATTCTAATTAGAGAAGGTAATTTCTGCAAACCAAATGAACCCTTGATTTATTAAATGTTGTAACAATCAAGGAGAATTCCTTTAAAGGTACTTAATTTTTGTACAAAATGTCTTGTAGTGTGATAAATGGAGTCCTACTCTTAAAGATACTTAATTTTCATATGTATCTTAATATTTAGACTGTATACTTACGTTGTATAAATATTTTATAATTCTTAATTTAAAATTATAGGTTTTATATTTATATATTATGTAAATGAGTTTTCAAATGTATTGTTGGTATTATATGCATGATGATCTTTCATTTCTATGGTATGTACCAAGTACAGTGATTTATATTCATCGATGATCTTTGATTGTTGAAACATCTTATACCAAATAAAATGATATTGGATCACTGGTGATCCTATCATTAAGGAAAATTACTGAGGTCGTTAACCAAAATGACCTTATAGGTTTACCCTCCAAAACAACATATAAAAGATTTATTATAACTTGATTTGGAGGGGTAACAATTTGTGTTATCCTGTTGTATTTATGTCTTGTCGAATTTGAGGTATAATATTATATGGATCGATATGAATACGATATAATTAATTAATCACGTTAAAAATTCTAACTCAAACACGACCCAATTATTAAACAGGTAATATGACATTGGCACGTATAACCTATTTGATAAATAGACTCTATTAGAGTAATATTACATGATTTGCTTAATAACTCACTTAATGCAAATATATACTACTCACTTAACAACTCACATAATATACTTAATATAAAAATATCTTTAAATTCTAATAATATAAAGATAAAAAATATTTTTTAAAATATATTTCAAATAATCTTTCTATAAAGGAAAAAAATTAAAAATTAAAAATATCATTAATAAAGTATATTAATCAGGCTATAACTACATAATTTTTGAGTTAACAAGCTAACCTATAACATAACATAATTATTTGGCCAAATAATTATATTGGGCTCAATGCAAACTTGCTTATGTTGGCCAAATAATTGTATTGGGCTCAATGCAAACTTACTTAACAAGCTAACCTATAACATAACATAATTATTTGGCCAAATAATTATATTGGGCTCAATGCAAACTTTATGTCGGCCAAATAATTGTATTGGGCTCAATGCAAACTTACTTATGTCGGGTGACGTCTATGCTTCGCGAGCATAGATGGGTTTTCTGGACCGTGATCTACGTCCGATCTTGATGGTTAAATATTGGAAATTGTCATCACGCCTCAGATCTAAAAGACGATTCGCTAAAGCCATTCTCGATATCGTCTCCTTTCAGGACACCGACTCCTTTCAGGTCATCGAGAGGCGGCAAGAGGAGGAAACGGGTTAGAAGTATACAGAGACCCTTCTTGATTGCCGAATATCGAAGAAGTCCCAAAAAGAAGCAAGAAAGAAGAAAAAGCTAGGGGAAATATGCAAGGGGGCGAGGATCTAAGCATCGAAGAGCTTGCAACGAATCTCTCCACGTATAAAGATCAGCTCCGCGAGGTCCATTCCGCAATCCCTCCCTTGGGAAATTTTAATGCTCCTTTCGTTCAAAAGCTTGAATTTTTCGGGGTTTGATGGATCTTGAGGTATCAGCGGTTTTGATTTCGATCCATGGCGTTTCTTCTTTGATTTCTAGGGTTTCTTTATTACTTTTTGCTTCTTGGATTTTTTTTTTTTTGCTTGATGTTTGCATTCGTTGTAAGTTTTTGTGGGTTTTTTAATCCATTGAAAAACATGAATCACAGTGTTTTAGCTGGGGAATTACTGTTTTTCTTGTTTATACCTTTATTTTCTTTCAAAATTGAAGTTAAGCAACTGATTTCTTTTAACTGGATTTGCTTCACCAGATTTTTGCATAAAATTAATATTTTTATCATGAGATATTATGGAATTAGAAAGGATCCTAAAATTGGATCGAATTTATGAGGATTAGTGAGTTGCAAACCAGAAAAGTTAAAAACTATCAGCAAACTGTGAATTTTGAGACCTTCATGAATGAGGATAGTGGTGGAAAGAAATTGGGATATTGCCTTGAATGATTGACCGATGTGTAGAATTTCCTGTTTGCACCTTATCTTTCTCTCCTTGGTCTGGTTGGGGCTGCATTTATGTCATTTGAATATGATTTTTTTTTTTTTTATCAACAATAAGAACAGAATGATATTTTTTTTCTTGGTGGAATCGTCTATCTAGGATGTTACTTTTGTTATGGGATATTGCTCACCTTACATGCAGATTCACGTATCTTTCCATGTTACTTCTGTTATGGGATCTTGCTCACCTTACATGCAAATTCACGTATCTTTCCTTGCAACTGCTACTTTCTCAAAATATATCTTTATTTAATAATATAGAATACACGTACATGCATAGAGATCTGAGTATTTATTCACAGCCACATGTTTTCTTTCTAGCTTATCTATAAGCTTCAACAAGCACAATGATCCTGCATATCATCTTTTTTTATTTCCTCACCTGTCTATCTACTTTAGTGTGACAAGAAGTTGCACAGTCCAAATAAAATTCTTGGGTTACCTAGCTTTCTGTTAAAAGCTGATATAGTAATTTCTTTACCTTATACTGGGTTTGCTCAGTCCTTGAACCTTTATAGTTAAATAAGCAGCAAAAATTTTCCTGTGTCAAATTGCAAATGTAACTACCATGAGCCATAAAATGTCCTGATTGTCTTATGGATATTGAGATTCCATTCTATTTTAAGATCTTTTTAGGTAATTAAAAATTTATCCCATTATAAACCATTTTTTTTCCCCATCAGGTATATATTAAGGTCATCATGCCCTTTTTCCATTTTATAATTAAAGAGGACTTCTGAATATAAATGACATATATAATCGAACTAGTTTTGGAGCACAAGCAGTACAAAGATTTCATTAAACATATATTTTATTAGCTGGATAACGCATGACTATTAGAATATCATGTAAGGTCCATGTTCAATATAAGTCATTTGTTGTATAAACTAGATGCGAGGAACCTGTTGTTGAGTTTCAGGTAGAGTGTGCATGAGTTTTTTCGGTTAAGTTTGACCCAATCATTCTTCAATAGCTACCAATATTAATAATAGATATTTGCATTAGGTGGTCTCTAAAAGTGCATACCCACGTAAGATAATTTAGTGAATGAAGGTGGAAAGTAACAAGATTTTGGCCTACCAAATGCTGATGCATTCTTGATAGATCACAACATACCAGTGTAGAGCTATGATCTTTTTTTTTTTTTTTTTTTTTTCGGGGGGGAGGGAGTGTATGGGTGGGAGGACAAGAAAATACATTATTGAAAGTTCCCTTGTATGAACAAGAATATGTAGAAATACCTTTCCTAGATGGATCGACAAGATGCATTATCGAAAAATAATAAAAGTGTACCTATATTATGAGTTTCAAAATTTCTCAAGATTTGCTTTAGATTAATAATGAATGATTCAATTAGCAAATCCTGGTCATATATATCAGTATCAACGGTTGATGCTTGATTGAACAAATTTTGTTATTTAATAAAAGAATCATGTTTTTATAAGAAATAGGTTGGTTCCAACAACAATCCGTTGATTATAGCTAACATTTTCATCAATACTCTAATTTGGCGAAACCCATTTATCCATGGCAAAGGTCAAAATTTTAGAAATTGCAAATTGAGGGACAAAAATCATAGAGATCTATGTACTTTGGAGGAAACTAATCCATGCCTAAAATACGGGAAGGTTTTAAGATTTGGAATGTGAAAAATTTGATGGATAGCGGGCCATGTGTTCCCATCTAATGGTTGAGGGGGGCCACCTCTTCCTAATAAATGAGCCAACCATCTGATATATAAAGCCTATGAAAGGTTTCTGTAAAGTCAGTGGGGCATGGCCCCCCATGAAGTATGCATTGGCTCCACCTTTGGCAACGTAAGATACAAAAATCTGTTGATTGATCATTGGTGGGAAATCAAAAGGATAAAGCTTGCATTAGCAGGTGTGGCATGCTAGATGTTCATGCAATTTAAACTTAATTGAAACATGGAAAGCCCCAAAATACCTTTTTAAGGTTATCTATCATGTTATTATTATAATGTAAACTCAGGGTTTGATTCCACCTGCCAAGTTTGACTCCAATTTTAAATGGTTTCTTTTTACTTACTGAAGTGGAGCGCTAGGTGTCTCGAAACTTTTCATTGGGCACCTTTTTGACTCCACTCCCCCCTCCTCTTTTTTTATGAGCACCTCTCTTCCATCTCTCCTATGTGTGCAATCTTACATGCATTTCACGTGCACATGATGTCAATGTTATTTTGTGAAAAAAAATAGTCTGAAATTGTTATCGTGTTTTTCCCTATTGTCTTTGTTCTCCAATGGCAGGACTCTCTTTTCATTTATTATCACCGATACCTCTATTTTATCCTCTTGCATTCTTCTAAGACAACAGCTTTCCTCTACATTCTTGTGTTATATTAAGTTGCTGAACAATTGGCACAGTATTCTTTTCCCACGACTTTCTTCCTATCCTTTTCTTCTTATTGTTGTTATATATTTTAATATTGATTTTTGAAATATCTGTTTCTTTCATTTTTCACCAATGCAAACTACTCTCATGCTTTAGGTCAAAAAACTTTTGGTTGATGAGCCTGGAAACTCTGAATATGCAGATATGGAGAAGGAACTTGAAGAGGTGAGCTGTATCCCCTTCATGATTATTGCTCCCATTATATGTCAATTACTTTGTCAGCCAAATATTGACATTATCTTATTGAATGTTTATAATTCTCTGTAAGATACGCTACTGCAAATTTAGAGTGGGCAAAGCAAATGATATTTATTTATTTTTAAAGTTACTTTTGTGTTTTTGCCTATGTAAATTTGAACCTTTTCTATTGCTTTCCCCGTGTGTTTTTTCTGTTCAAGGATCCATCAGATGTTCAAGGCAGCATCATATGGCTGCTAATGAGAAAGGGTTTTAAATGGAGAAGTTAGATATTCTTTATAGCTTGAAAGGTGAGAAAGGCGTTTCTGTTGCAAAACAGCACTTCTTTACACCGATTAGAGCTATATGGGCAATTATAATATAAAAAGAAGAGCAATATGAGAAATTATGTCTTTTATAAGATGGCCATCACCCTCTATCTTGGTTCTTGCAGGTTTTTTGTGAGTCATGATGGCCTGCCTGCTTACAATCACCTGATTTCAGATGTTCACACTGCTATTCTAAGTTCGTTGAGCTTGGGCTTTCTAGCAGCAATAATTGGATTCTAGATTTTGGGCTGAAATTAGTGTAATTTTGAGAATGCAGGTTATTGCTTTGACGGAGGAACTTTTGGCAACTGCAAAGCAAACAGAGGCTGCCCGCCTTAACTCAGATGTGTCCCCCCAGGCTCAATTTGATGGGTTCTCTCAGTCCAAAGAGGTAAATCTCTTGATTGTAGTGTGAGATACAGTCTTGTATTTCCACACCCCAAATCTAGTTATGCAAAATGTCAAAATAGTAACCTTTTTATATCTTTGAAATCTGGAATTTTTGTTTGATGAGAGATCTGAAGATGGAACTCAATATTGATTCATAAAACTAAGCTTTGAGTCCTATGTCTAGCTGAATAAAATTTGCTGGTCAGAAGTGTCATATAAAGTTCATTTAATTCATCATCTACTAAAATTAGTTCAAGGTTTGTAATTATTTATTCATGGAACAACACTAGGTTTATTTTCTTGTGTATGCTAATTAATTTCTTTCATACATGGTATTCAAATTATGCTGCTAAATAGAGCTTCTGCTTGATCTTGGTAGTCTATTTTTATGAAGTTGTGTGCTTCCAATGTAGGGATCAAGTGAACTTTCCAAATCTCATGAGAAGTTTTCTGTTGGCACCAAAGTTCAAGCTGTTTGGAGTGAAGATGGGGAATGGTATGTAATAGAAAACTTATTTAATTTCATTAGTATATTCTAATTTTCAGTCGCTTTACCCTTTTATGTGTTGATTAGTTGAATGTTTAGGTATGATGCAACAATTGAGGCTCTTACTCCAAATGGATATTATGTCTATTATGATGGCTGGGGAAACAAGGAGGAGGTATGCCCAAATAGATCAAACTTTATAAAAGTTTTTCCAACATTTTGAATTTGTATATTTGTTTTGCATGTGGCAAGTAAAGACAAGCCTCAGTTGTGCAAAGGGGTTAGTTTATCTTATGAATAAAATTGGTAATAAGTCTCTGTGTGTGTGTGTGTGTGTGTGTGTGTGTGTGTGTGTGTCTGTGTGACTTGTAGACAATTTGGTTAGCTATTGCTTCAATTAAGGCGGTCATAAATGAGGCATCACTTTTTAGAACAGTAAATATGGTGATCTTTTTTTTAAAAAAAGTCAAGCATTTTTCTTTTTGTATCCCATGTGTGACAATTATTTTAAACAAGATTCTGTCATGGTTTATAATGTTTTGAAAGACTTGGATGAAAAATTAACTCATTTTTTCTCTGATGTATTACCTGCTACACTTGTTAATACAACCACCTGACTTATTAATGTGTCTTTCTATTTTCAAATACAAATAAAATTTTCACTTAGCATCTTGTGTTGGACTCCAAGTTGCTTTCACATACATCTTCACACTATGTTCTCCAATCCGAACAAGTGCGTTATCTTAGTTCTATTTTAGAATATGTAAAAGTTGCAGTCTATTGAATTGATTTATTATTGAACCAAGATGCTGGATCCTTTGGCATAGCTGGAGTAGTTGCCCTTTCACTTTTATATATTATTAGCTCCCTTTACTGTAATGTCAAAGAACCTTATACATCCAGGTTGCTGCATTTTAGGTGGATCCTGCTAATGTCAGGCCAGTCGACGAGGGAGTAGTTGATGCTTTGCTTGAAGCTGAGAGGGAAGCTGAAGCTACCAAACAAGCCATTAAAAGGAAGATTGCACAAGCAGCTGTGACTGATTTCCAAGCACGCAGTTTACCTCCTAAACTTCGTATTGATCCTGATGATCCTGAAGATGTGGTGAGTACCATGGGTGCAGAATTTCTTTTACATGTCATGTTCTTCCAGTGTCTGTGACATGCTTTTGTGCTCGCACAGACGATGGCTTGCATGAGTCTTGGTGATGGCAATGTATTTCCTAACAAGATCTTAAATGTCTATCTCTTGCCCCATCATGATAGACATTTCAATTGGAAGTCTGCCACATGGATAGTTAATCTTTTGAACTATCGTATCAATGTTATTTCTTTTATTTAATAATTTTCAACTCTTGTTTTGCAACATATTCTTGCTTGTCAAATATAAATTTGCTATTGGTTGTCCTAGTTGGGTCTGCCATGAGGTGTGACTGTTGATTGGATAATCTTGATTGGCCGACACCAGCAATCATAACATGATATTTAGAGTTGCCCTATTTTGAAGTTAAAGGAGGGGAAGGATGGTGACAAATGAAAGTTGCAGGAGGGTAGTTTAATCAAGTTGCTTGTGGTGGTAAAACAGAAATGATTGAAATTTCAATATTTAACATGGTTGAATTTACTGTGGATTTATAATAAATATTCTTGGATAGAAACATATATAATCAGTAATTTAAATAAGTCGCTTGGAAAATTAAAGTTTAGCCTAAAGAAAATACTTTCAAACATTTAAAGAAATTAACAAATGTGAATAAACTATATATATATATATATATATATATATATCTCCATGAGTTAAGTATCAGCAGAAACTCCATGGTCAACCCAGTTTCATATCATGCTCAGGTCAATGTTGAATCTTTTAGTTTTGCAATTTGGAGTTATAGTTCTACCATAATCCCTTGGGAGTTATCATTTGGAAGTTTTCTGTGGATTGATGTATGTGGCTGATAAAATTTGCAGAAAGCTGCTAAGCGCAAAAAAATACATGCTTTCAAGTCAAAGGTTCGCTTTGAACAACTTGAAGTTGTTCAGAATAAGCGGCAGAATGCTTGGCAGCAGTTCCAGACAACGAAAGGGAAAACTAAGAAGGTAAAATTCTTGCTTGAATTTGCACTTGTACTTTATGTTTGCTTGTTTATGGGATTCCTCATCTTAATTTAGTTGTGAATGCACCTACTCATGGCATATGCTTTAGCAAAATACTATATGGTACTGTAAAATTATGTCTACCGCAACTTGTGTTCAAAATTTGGTTCTGCCTCTGTGTTAGGTGAAAATTTTACTAATGAAAACAGGGTCATGTCTCTTTCATAACATCTGCGTTGAAAGTTTTATGCATCCACATTTTTTTGCCAATTTTCTTCTTATTTGCATCTCTGTCTGGTGGTCTACTGTCCTAGGATTTGTCTACCCTGTTATTTGTTTTGATAAAAATAAACACAAATTCTGAACCACCCTGCTTCCAAGGTGCATATCTCTATTAGGCTTCAATATTTGCACTCCTAACTCAATCCTGTATCATGTTCGATTTTTTGTTATGAATATGAATCTCAACTCGCTGAAATCATCTAGGGATATTTTAGATTATCTATATTTGTGTTGCTGAAGGTACAAATTTCTAGAGACAGGTGACCGATGCTAGAGCATGCTTATTGTCTTGTTTGTTATTTTTTAACTTTGAACTGAACTGATTTTGTACCCTTCCGTTGCATGGAAACCATGTTCAAGTCTGTCAACAGATTCAGATATCTCAAACCATCTTTAAATGCTGAGTTTAAGGACAATAAAATGCATTTATTATTCTGAGATCGAATCTCCTGGTGCAAGCTTTGGACCTTTTTCCCTGCAATGTGTTTTAATTGCCGGGAACTCTTAGATATACAGTTTACATCTCAACCTGTACAAATCTTTTGAGTATTTGATTCATGTTATTTGTTTTCCAATTTTTGCAGATTTGGTACAAGAGAGGTCATGTAATTAAGTAATTGATTTTTATCTTGTGAGATTCATCCGAAATCCCTTTTTACCAAGAGAAGTGATAATAAACTCTAATGCTGTTTTTTCATATCAAATACGTTTAGAATGTGCATAAAGGGCCTAAACATCATAGAGTTTTACAAATAAAGAAAGTTGGTAAGAGTATGCATGGGAATGCTAATAGAATATATGTCCATTGAGTAAAAGTGAAAGTGGATCGGATAATGTCCATTCGGATTCATTTTTATATCCAAATCTATCTCGATGTGAATAAAAATTTGAGCATCTGACTAATATCTATATCTGAACCTATAACCATATTCATCGAAGAAAACAAATATGGATATGGATGGACAATTAGCTGATCTAATTTTGAATATCCAAATCTGCTTGTAATCCTACTTAATCTCATGTGGTACCAATAAACTTTTAAAGAAAATATGTGGTGATATTAACATGATATTGGCTTTATTACCTTCTACTTAGTGATATCTTTTATTTTGATGGCTATAAAGTTTAACTTTTCAACTTATATTTATTTTTATATTTAGACTTTTAATATCCATTCTGTATCCATATCCATTTATAACAAAAATGGTTATGAATTTTTTTTGATTTGACTAATATCCATGTATGCTTCTGAATTTACAAACAAAAATGGATACAGTTATGGGTACATTGATATCCGATCCGCCTACCATTGAATGAACCATGTACTTTGATAAAAAAAAAGGTCATCGGAAGGGGGAAAAAAAAAAAAAGATTCCTTGTTGGATGAGGTTTCTGTTCTGACTTATTCATTGTTTTCTCCATAAAAAAAGGACTTATTCATCCTTTTCTCCATTAAAAAAAGGACTTATTCATTGTTTTCGAGCAATCATACAAGAGCTCGCTCCAATATCTGACTGCAGCACTGTAGGCCACCTACAGGCCTGAGTTCAACATATATTTACATCTGCTCAAGAAAAAGTTGCATCAGTGGCTTGCTTAAAATGTGATATCATAGAATGCTGCCTTCTTACTGGTTTATGCCTGTCATCCATCTAGATGAAATCCAAATTTGATTTTGATTTCTCTTTTTCCTGTTGTTGTTGTTGCTGCTGCTGCAGATTGGGTTCTTTTCAGGGAGAAAGCGAGAGAGTATTTTCAAGTCTCCAGATGATCCTAGAGGCAAGGTCGGTGTCACTGGCAGCGGAAAGGGATTGACTGAGTTCCAAAAGAGGGAGAAGCATTTACACCTCAAGGGAGCTACCGAGGATGCAGAGGAGAGTAGATTAGACTCTTAAGTGTGCCATCAGTTAACTCATCTTCACCGAAGAGTCAGTGACATGGACTGAGTGGGATTTTATTTGTAACCTACTTGGTGCACTTCATGATACCATATGCAAATTACTATGCTTGATTTCTGGGATTGTGTTGAAGTAGTGAGATCTGTTAGCCCCTCTAGCTCCCACATATTTCATGATGAAAATTTTCTCTGGTCGATTAGCTGCTTGGTCTCGGTGAGAAGGCCGAGAAAGCTTTTTTTCAACACGAAGAATGTTAAACCGATGTCAACTTTGAAAACCTTGATTAGCGCGTAATCAACCACCTCTCGGCTTTTCAGGGTTTTTATGAGAGTTCGTTCCATTCTAGCCTTCACAATAATCTAAATAATATTTGTGTTGGGGTATCGGGAACTGGCATTTGAGTTTGTAGGCTTGGGCTCCAAATTCAAGGTCCGTTTAGCCTGGGCTGCGATAGCCTCGTAGAGATAGGGGTGACAATTTTGAACACGATTTGTGAATATAATTTGAATCCGAATTCGATATAATGTTAGCAAGTTCAGAGCATAAATGAGTTGATCATGAACAGGTTGATATGTTAAACATGATTAATAACAAGTCAGGTTACGGATTACTTTTAATCTAAAATTGATCTGCAATTGATCCGATTATTAAACGAATCAATTCGCATAATATGGATATCATTTGTCAGATCTATATATTTAAGTTAATGCTATTTTTTAATTAATTATTATTTTATGATGATGATTATTAAGGATTTTATATTTATTTTTTTTGAATGAAAAAATTTTTGTTTGTGCTTTAGTTATAATTTTTAATACATAATTACTTTATAAGTAAATTGGTATTAAATATATTATATAGATTATATGGGTTACACGAGTTTTATATATATCATATAGATTGCATAGATTATATGGATTATACGAGTTATATGAAAGTTATATGGATATGGATTACATAGGTTACATGAGTTATATGGATTACGTGAGTTATACATGTTATTTAGGTTAAATAGTTTACATGGATCATATCGTGCAACCTGTGTAATATATGGATCGGATTTTGGTTGAGGTTTCTGACTCGATTAATAAATGGTTTGGATTTAGTTTTTTTCATTTATCATTATAGTTTGAAGTTGACTCGATTCATTTACAATCCATTGTATTCGAGATGAGGGAGCGCTCTTGTTGCAGGTTTTTCAAGTTGGGTCTAGTGGGCCAGTGTGTAACCAAGGGTAGGTACCTAACTGTTCCCCATGAACTTTGCTGTTTGGAATTGCAGAGGTCTGGGCAAGCCTACCTCCATTGCTAATTGTAAGAGACTTATTTCTCAACATAATGTTAACTTCTTAGTCCTATTAGAATGACATTTCTTTTCTATCAGACTCCCATGGCCTCTCGGGAGGTATTTTTGCTATGTGGAGAAAATTTATGGATGATGTTGAAGTTGCTCATGTCAATAATCAATGCCTACATGCTGTTATTTTTTAGTAGTGAATTTTTGCTAGTACTAGTGGACATGTTAGGAGACAACTGTGGGGGGGGGGTCTTGGTTGTGTTTCTGATTTGGATTATCGTAGTCTTGTCGCTGGGGATTTCAACTACATTATCAGTCAAAATGAGAAGCAGAGGGTAGTGCCTTTGCCTGGTCTAACGATAGGAATGGACTGACTTGCTTCTGGAAGAGATTGGACAGAGTTTTAGCTAATGATAAATGGATTGGTATATTTTCGGAGGCCACTGTTACCCACCTCATCAGGATTGGGTCGGATCACTATCCAATCTTAATCACATTGGAAAAGGTACATAGTGGACCCCAACCTTTTAGGTATGAGAGATTTTGGGCTGAATACAATGAAGCATGGAGTGTGATTTCTAATGTCTGGAATCAATTGGTGTCTGGCTCCCCAATGTCCAGATTGGTTACTCAATTGAGGGCATTCCAAGCAGGCTTTGAAAAGGTTGTACAAAGAGGTGGTTGGTAACATATTTTTCCAAGCGAAGACATTAGAAAGGGATATTGAAGCACTGCAACGACTTAAGGATCAATGGGGTGGTTTATGTTCTTGAGGACTTGCAAACTTTGAGATCTAAATTGAGAAGGTATAATGCTCTCTTAAAGCAGCAGGAAATTTTTTGGGCTAAGAAGTCCCATTTGTAGTGGCTCAAAAAGGAGGATTTAAATACCAATTTCTTTCACCAATCTATGCTACTATGGAGGTGCTGCAATCGCATCGCTTTGGTATATTCTTCTAATAGTCGTTTGTTGGTAACTGATAAGGATATCAGAAGGGCTTTCCATACCTTTTTTCCGTTCTCGTTGGTCTCATCAGTCTGCTATGACCAACTGTTTTACTCCAGTGTCCTGTCCCACATTAGATGATAATGATCGAGCTTGGTTGGATGGATGCACTTCTGATGCTGAAATTGTTGTTGCCCCTAAATCTATGCACCTTGATAGAGCCGCGGGGCCGGTTGGTTTTCCGCCAGCTTTTTATATGAAGCATTGTTGGTCAGAGTGTTCTGAAGGCTATTCAGCATTTCTTTAATAATGGTTATATGCTTACTGCTTAAAAGAACATTTTTATTGTTCTTATTTCAAAATGTTCTTCACCTTCGGAGCTTCAACATTATAGACCAATTAGCCTTTGTAACACAATTCATAAGTTGGCGGCTAAGATAATCACATTGACGTTATAGAAGGTCATTCATAGTTATCTTTGAGGAGCAATTTTTATTCATAGCAAGAATATATTAGAGAACTTTATTATTCCTTATGAGGCCATGCACTCCCTCCATAAAGCATCAGTGCGGAGACCTTTCATGGTCATTAAATTGGACATGGAATGTGCTTATGATAGAGTGGCTGAAACTTTTTATTTTTCATTCTTAAGCATCTTCACTTCCCTTCCAAAATGATTGATTGGATTAAAGTTTGCATTAGTTCTCCTTCATTCTCAATGCTTGTTAATGGCTCTCCTTCAGGCTTCTTTTAGTCTACTATGGGGCTACGACAGGGATAATTTATTACTATTCAAGGCTAGGGTAAAGGATTGCATTGCTTTTCGAGAAGCCGTTACTTAGTATTATAATCAATCCATGCAGTTACTTAGTATTATGATCAATCCATGCAGATGGTGAATTTGAGTTAGTTAGTAGTGCTGTTTAGCCCTAAAATATTGTAGTTTCTTAAGTCATTATTGTGCCAGCGATTATGTACCATCCTTGGCATTCGGGAGGTACAACATTTGGACTGTTATCTTGGAATTGCTTTGAAAGGAACTAGGTTACAGTAGTTTGACATTCAGTATCTTAAAGAGAAGGTCAAGAACCAATTAACCTATTGAAAATAGCGCTACTTAGCTTTTGCAGGTAGATGCACTCTGACTAAGTTTATTCTATACTCGATGCCTACTCATATTTTCTCCACTATAATTGTTCCGGTTTCCTTTATTCGTTGGCTGGATAGGACTATTCATAGTTTTATTTGGGGGCATGAGTGTGGAAGCTGTGATCTATTTACACTATTGCTTGAAAAGAATTCTGTCTTCTTAAGGGTGTCTGGCTCACTTATTGATCCCCTAGACAAGCTTCCAGCATATGGAGAGCTACATGCTAGGAAGCTTCATGGTGTACCAATCAATTTCTATGGGTGATGGTTCTACAGTATGTACAATCTCTCAACCATGGTTTGGTTTTACAGCTTTGAATCAAATGGTCTCCATGATTTTACATAGCTTGTTTTCTAACTAACAGGGGAGAATGGAACGTTTTTGTATTACATCAGATTTTCTCCCAAGAAGAAGTGGTCTTCAGGATTTTACAAGTACCAGTGGAAGGAGCCAGCCAACTGGACCTACTCGCATGGGGTTCTAATTATCTTTCACAAGTGTCTGTCAAGCAGGTTTATTCTTCTTTGATTTCTCAACTTGACTCCTCCAATCATTGTTCCACTGCTTGGATCTGGAAGAGGAAAGCCCAACCCCGTGTTCTTCACTTCATCTAGAAATTATTTAAGGATGGACTTTCCACATAGCAAGGCTTTCTCAGCGAGTGCCATCAATCAGCCCCTGGTGCAGTGGATGTTAAACAGAGGTTAAGGATGAAGATCATCTGTTCTTTACTTGCGCTGGTTTCCGGGTGTTGTGGGATGGAGTGCAACCACCATGTGTTGTATCCTTTTGAGAATTTTCAACATGTTCTATCATTCCTCCAAATGTCTCCCACAGATGATCATATGAGTCTACCACAGTCTATTCTCATTTATCTTCTCTGGGGTTGCTGGACCACTAGGAATAAATTTATTTTTGAAAATATTGGTCCCAGGCCTCTGAATATTATTCAGGAAGCAGTTCAATCAGCCACTGAATATATATTCTCTACATATGATCCTCTTCTTCTTTCTAGTTACTGCGGCTGTTCCTCATGGTTGTTTGTGAGCCCTTTTACTTTACCTCTTGTTTTTTTTGGCAACCCTCTCGATCTGGAAGTTTGTAGATTAATCTTGATGGAATTGTTCGGCAACATAGAACCGAAGCGGGATTCATAATTCGAGACGAATTTGGACAACCACTTCCAGGTGCAATCCTCGTATCAGCTGTTTCTATTTCCAGTGCTGAACAATCTGCAGCCTTGTGGAGTGCATGAAAAACAGTGAAGCACTTGACCTTCTGCGCATTTTGTCTTGGAAGACGGTTCTTTTAAAATTGTCTCATGGCTGAATGGTGCACCTAACAATCTTCGTTCTTTGCTTCGGTCTTTGTTTGAGCCATCACCTTCAAGGTATTTTCGCTAGCATATTTTAATAATATTAATAAAATTTATAAAGCTTTAAGTTCATCTACTATCTTAATTAACTATATTAGTATGGACTTAAATTATAAGCACATAATACATTCTTTTTCATCCAATATGAGACTAAATTTAAGATATCATAATCTTCCTTTTTCATAATGTGACGTTCTCATTACATGTCACAAGCTAGTCAGAATTTACTCCGAGTCGCATCATTAGTGTTGCAAGAGTGGCTTCGAAAGCCATGTCGGGGGACTTTACCACCGTTCCATGGGTAGCTCTTTCTTCACGTCCACTAACTTTCGCACATTCGGATCGGCTCTGATACCATTTGTAATGTTCCAAGCACATCTGCTAACCTAATTAACTTTGGCGAACCAAAATACCATTTGTAATGTTCCAAGCACATCTGCTAACCTAATTAATTTTGGCGAACCAAAATTACGTAGTTCAAAAACTCGAGTAAAAGTTAATGAATAGCAAATGTATTTGAGTTTCAAGTAAGTAATACTTTTTTTTTCATCCAATATGAAATTAAATTTGAGATATCACAATATTATTATTGAATTGTATCAAATTCATATTTGGAGGAATACATTAACCTTCCCACTTGATGCTCAGTGAAGCGTGCTCCTTAGGTTATGATTATTCTCTTGTTATCATTAAGGAAAAAAAAAAAAAAAAAAATCTTGGGGCTAGCTAGATCAGCCGTTGTCCGGTTGCCACGGTTATCTTTTGGCTGCGCCTAAACAGCTTTTGTCTGAGACTCGAGAACCATGGAAAATTTCCATATTTCTCGACAGCCGCGTGTTACCATTTGATTGTGATGCTTGCGATCAAAGTAATTTAGCAACCTTCCTGGCTCCTGATACGGGATATATGAGGTGCCTCTCTACTAGATAATTCCTGTATAGAATAATGGTTTTGCGTGCAGGCTTAAGCTTTAAAACTCTTGTGCTCAGAATTGATAATGGCTTCTCACAGACAATCCATGGCTTGATTCGTTATCCAGCAAAAATAAAAGTTTCCACTCGAACAGAGCAGGATGATAAAACTTCTCCATAAATTCTCCATGTTGCTTGCCGGGAAAGAAAGCACTCGATGTTATATGGCCATGCCATGTCTGCTCTCTATAATTTGTCTTTTTTTTTTTTTTTCTTAAAAAAAAAAAATGTTTTTCCCCTCTAGTAATAGTAATAAAAATAAAAAAAAAAACCTGGGGCTCTAATTCTATTCTTTGGATACGATCGTACGGCTTACATCACAAGTTGTTGCGTTTGAGTTCCTATCTACCGTCCGATGGGGTCCACCTGAATCTCCTTGGTGATCGACCGAACCCTCGTATCTTAAACCGTCAACTTAACTCGAGTTCCTATAAATGCCCTCGCGTAACATTCCACGCGGTCCGTCCCACGTATACGTATACAGCGCCAGATAAAATGGAGGACAAGCGGCGATTTGGATCGCAGTCCATCCTGCGATAGGATTCCCATGGATTCCGCCTCTGCTCTCTCCCAACTCGATTGCTACCTATTTTCTCAATCGGTTGCGCCACCGCGCCTCTACTGATCTCGTCCGCGCCATCAAGAGGTCGTCCCCATGGCTTTTGGTCAAGTTTTTTCCCCGGTTTTTGATGGTTTCTCGAGCTCGAATTGTGATTTGTAATGTTTGGTTCTTGGTTCTTTTATTTTCTTTTTCGTTGGCTGAATTTTAGGATTCTGTTTGTACCTTTTACCACAGACTTAGATTGCATGGGACTGGAGCTTTGGATATTGGTGTTTTGATCTTTGTGGTGTTTAGGGTTTTTATATTTGCTGTTGTTCGAATGGAGGGGTTTTTCGTTCGTTGGGTGTATTTTTTTGGATGAATTTATTGCCTGTTACTTCAAGTTGTTTTTTCTATTTTTTTCATGTTGATTGACAGAGTAGTTGATGGATCGTGATATCTAGATTTTGTTTTCAAATTCTTTATTTAGGTTTTGTTTGGATGAGTTTCAGATATCGACGCTGAATTTAAAGACGTTGTCTATTTCTCTCTCAATCCTGCTGTAGTTTTGGAAAACAGTGATCTTGCTTGGCTCTATTCTGTATCATATAAAGGGACTGGAATTGCTCTAATTTAGTGCATTCGGGTTCTAATGTGTGCCATTCTTTAAATGATTTGCTCGATTTTAGGGTTTTATTCTGCTTCTTGAGTGACATACTTGCTGAATAATCCCAACATGTTACATAAGGGAGATTATATAATTGTTCGGTTTTCTGCTATTTTTTCCATCACTGTGTAAATATCCCAATATTGGTTCACAGTCGATAACATCTTCAAGAGCAACGATCAATTGAAGAACACCATGCATTGATGGGTAGTGAGGACCCATGTGAAGTTAGAGATTTGTTTGAAAATCTTTATGACCTGTTGCCTGTCATCAAATAAGGAGTGCTGGCTCTCCTTTGCCTTTTTCTTCTGCTTGCAGAGTAGAATGACTGATGAATTATGATATCTAGGTTTGTTTTGGATCTTGTTGTTTGGGTTTTACTTGAATTTCATCTGATCCATGATAGTTTTCTGTTGCTTATACTTTTCCTGGAAACAGTGTCTATGCTTCTCTTTGAACCATTCTATTTTTGAAAATGGCCATCCTCCTTGGTTCTATTCTCTACTATAATCAGGGAACATGACATGCTGAAAATAAAGACATTTAGTTAATGATTGTTTTAATTTCTAGGATTTAATGTTAGCCTTTATTTTAATCTTGGTATAGTTCTTTGCTCAGTTCATGATTTATTTGATCTTATTTATGCTTACTGGTTTTTTCTAGAAATGCCAGCTTTTGATTCTCTATTACCTTTTTATTCTTTCTTTGTGGACAAGATGAGTTGGTTATCATTATATTGAATTTTTTTTCTTTTATAATATTTTATCTATCATCTTTTGGTATGATCACGTGTGATAATATAGTTTGCATCCTGTGTGGGTTGTTCTTTTGAATATGTTTCATCTTTACCATTTTGTATTTCACATCTTCTTTTAAAAGTTTAAACCCAAAAGTTGTCATGTAGGGTTGGATGAAGAATTTTACTGTAATTTCCAAATTCAGCTTCAGTAGCTTCATTAATCGGGATTTCACATCGCTTTCATGTATTAGTCCCTTTCATTCCTACAGTCCTATTCTTTTCCTCTGGGCTGTGTTTTCATGTATTAGTCCCTTTCATTCCTACAGTCCTATTCTTTTCCTCTAGGCTGTGTATGGTTGCTTCACTAATAAGTGAAGCGAAGCTAATTTTAACGCCAATCAACCCTCATTTTCTCATCATATCATTTACCTTACAGACATCATTTTCTTTTAATGATGATTAAATGCGTGGTAGTACTTTTATCCCCACTTCTCAATGGGTTTATACATTTCCAAATATAATAGAAATAGTGAAATTGCTGTAACTATTAGATAGTCATAAATGGACTGCAACACCTTATATTAAGAATTTCAAGTTATAGTTGGTGGGGCTTTTGTGCTATTACTAGAGTTTAGTGTCCTTAAGTGGTCTCAGTGTAAGTATAATTTGTTTTGAAACAGTACCCAAACATGAGTTAACCTTCCCATATATCCTCCAATTTGATCCTATCTCTTCTCATTTCACATAGTTTAGAAATCTAAATCTTAGAAAACAGACATCAGAAAAAGGGGCAAGTAGCTTCAATCTTGAGTCCTAAATTGGTTGAAAGAAGGGTTTGTCAACTGACTCATATTGATTATAAGTTGGGCTAACAAATAATGGTTGTTCATTAGAAACTTCATTATCTGTGTCCTCCACTAATATTATTTACTTGGATATGTTTGAATACTGTTAGGTTTTCTTTCTTTAGGGTCACAACAACAGGTTTCATGTAATAGATAGGTAATAATAAGAAGAGCTGATTGAAACACGTCCATTTATTTAATATTCTGGTCTTTCCTTCCCTTATAAACTTCCTGTTTCTTTCCTTCTGTACCTTGAAGCCTATGATCTACTTGAACCATTGAATTCTATATTTTACTCTAGGAATGGGGCTCCTTTTTTGTGAGATCATACTTTATAATACGGTTTATTCTTTCCAAGAAATCTTCATAATCAGTACTGATAGTCAAGAGGGTGTACATGCATCACAAGCATTGACTTGGATATTTCCTTTTTTTTTTTTTCACTACTGAGTTTTTAGGATGTGACTATCCTAGTCCAGGAATCTCTCAATCTAAGTGAACTATCTTATTTGAGCACCAGTATTGATTGTTTTCCATGCACAGATAAACACTAATAAAATATTTTTCTCTAACAATTGTATCTACCAGCATGTATAGCTTGTATAAGAAATGCTATACCTGTTCTGTATCATAAGTGCATGAGATAGATTATTCTTTTCCCCCCATTTTTGGGATGGGGGAGTTGTGTCAAATTGTTAATTTAATACTCACTTGCAAGAAATGTCATTTATTTGCAGCTTCATTTGTCTCCTCCTTTGGTGCCCTTGCAAGAGTTTTATTCATATTCTGTTTAAAGGCATTATCTTTCTATTATTTCCTAGTGAAAACAATTCTCTTGTTACTGTTTCCTCTGATATTTAATCTTTACTGCGGACACTGACATCCTGATTCTAATTTCTTGTGACAAAAGTTCATCAATTTTGACAATTAACTTTACTGTTTGAGCTCAGAAGTTATTATTGCTGTCTTAATTCCATTTCTTTAGAGATCACATAGTTTACTTATGAAACAAAAGCTACCTCTACTAACATTTTAACTCTTTGTATCTATAAGTCTTTGGTTTCTAAAGGACCTATCTGAGTTGTGTCCATTTTAATGGTATTCCAATATTTTTACTTGGAAACCCAAATTAGCAGGGTCATCACTGAATATTTTTTGAATAATTGCAAGTTGTTTCCTGACAAAGGACTACTGGGGTTTAGAATAATTAAGATATTTTACCTATGCAAAATATGCTTCTCTGACAGAATATTACCTACTCCTATAAATCACCTTTTTTTTGTAGACATGCAAAGTCAACTACTTAGAGGCTTTCATGGTTACATGGCATATTTTTATTTTGCATACAAATTAAGTTTATATTATGCCATTTCCTTATTCAAATGTCACTTCAAGATTCTCTTTGACTAAGTGAAGCAGTCTTGCTGTTGATAGTTATATTTATAGTTTTCATAAGGACAATTTAGATTTTGCGGTGTTATTGAACATGAATTGCTTAAGAGTTGCTACTTCATGATGATTTCTAGGAGTGGCAACATGTGTCTGCAACCCATGTTCACTTCTTTCTCTTTTTTTGAGTTAAGGGGAGGGAAAATCCCCACTCATTTATGAAACTTAAAAAAAATGTACTAACAAAGAATGAAAGAAGCAAAAGAAAGGGAAAACAGCAGAAGAAAAAAGGGGAAAATAGTGTAAGATGAGCATTGACCAGTAAGGAAGGGGAGAAAGGGAAGAGCTACCAGAGCTTTGTCAGTTTAAGGGCGTGGGGTATTTGTCATAACTCTTCTTCACCTTGGAGAGCATATGTCTGACCACTGTTTGAAATAGTTCACTGCCACCTTAATAATCAAGTTGAGGAAGGAGTGCTTCCTGAGGAAGATGGCTGCATTCCTTTCCTTCGGTTTGTTCCGATGAACAGTTAGCACTAGCATGTCCCATGCTGTTTTCTGATCAGGTTTGATTCTTTTTTCTCTCCATTTAGTCCAGAGAGAAAGATGTTGGGTGCCCTTTGATCTTCAGATATTCTTTAAGAATATGCCAGATCTCCTTAGCAAAAGGGCAATGAAGAAATAATTGCCCAGCAGTCTTCCTGTCACAAGAACAAATCATGCAACCACCGCTGACAGTCTGACCTTTTTTATGTAGTACTTCCCTCACATTCAAGTTATTGTTGATAGCAAGCCACATGAAAATGTGAACTTATCCAGTGCTGGACAATACCAGAGAGAGGAGGACATAGAATACCACCTTTATTGATAAAAGAGTAGAGGGAGTTAACAGTGAAAGTTTTCCTGGCATGCAAGCTCCAAATAGGAAGGTCCCTGAGATGGCTGTATTAAGCAAAGGATAGGAAGGAGATCTGTGAACTTGGAATTCTCTACCTGAGATAAAGGCCCAATAAGAGTTACCTCCCAATTGCCCTACACTATGCTCCATTAAGAATGAATGGTTGCATTTTTCTTAGGGACAGCAGCTTAGACGGAAGGAAACAGGGATGAAAGAGGTACATATTTGAATCAGCAGTCTTTCCAAAATCTTACTGTGGCACCTTACCCTGGCAAGAATTGAAGATTACTCCAAAAAGGGTCCAAAACAGAACAAATAGCTTTCCACACTGTGGACTTGAGCTTGTTCTTTCTATTGATTCTGGGACCAAACCTATTCCTTTTATGGTAGAGCTTCCTGTAGATAGACCACCAAATGCAGTTAGAAGTTTGCAGGAATTTCCAGTGCCACTTAGATAGCATGGCCTTGTTCATCTTTTAGATTCTTTACCCCAATCCATCCTCTTCCTTTGCTTTACAGGCTTCTCCGCAGCTTACCAAACAAGAAAAGCCTTTGATGTTTGTAGCATCCTTCCAAAAGAAATGCTACAGAGTTTATCAGTCACTACAACCCAAGTCAGCAATATGAAGATGGACATATGGTAAGTAGGGAGGCTAGAAAGCACTGCATTAATAAAATCTAATTTACCCACAACTGAGAGATACTTCCCAACCCAGCCTGCAAGCTTATTATCAATCCTGGGGAGGAGAATCGTACAGTCCACTTTTTCCAGTCTAGATTCAGAGGTAGCCCCGGATACACTATAGGAAAATAATCCACTTTGCAACTAAGAACTAATGCAATCTAAGATCCAATACCCTTGCTTCTCCCTAGCCACACAACTATATACTACTATGTTTTTAGCAAAAATGATTTTATGACCTGATATCTTCTCAAAGGTATGGATAATTAACTCTAAAACCGGATCTTGATCTTTATTGGCATGGCAAAATAGAAGGTGTCATCTGCGAATTGCAAATCGCAAATGCTAACAAAATCACCTAGAGGACCTAACACTTGAATAAAATTCTCTTCATTTGCCTTAATCCTCTCGCAGGCAATCCTACATGTGGCTTCACCATTGAGAAGCACAACCACTTTATTGGAACAAATTACAACCTCGATCCAGCTGATCCAAAGGGTTAGAAACCCCCTAGCAGAGAGAGTATTAAAGAGAGAGAGTTCCAATCTAACATATCAAAGGGTTTCTTGAAGTCAAATTTACAATGAAATCCATTGATCTTCTTCTTTTTCTTAACAGTAATGATTGATATCTTGAGCAGAGAGGAAGTTATCCAAGACAGAGCATCCTTTGGTGAAAGCTAATCGTGCTGGGTCCATAAATCAGGAAGATAGGGAGCCAACCTACATTCTAGGACCTTGGAGATGATCTTCACCAAGTTGTTAATTAGACTAATAGGCCTGTCATCTTTTGGAGAGGATGCCTCTCATCTTTTTGGCACCAAGGTTATGAACGCATGATTCAATATGTTGATTTCTAGTTCACCTCTATAAAAAGCCTCAAATTAATCCAACATATCCTTCTCAACAATGTCCCCATACTTTTGAAATGTCCCCATACTTTTGAAACAATAAAAGAGGAAACCCGTCAGGCTCTGGGCTCTTGTCGCTACCAAGGAAGAAAACAACGGCTTTAATCTCTTCAGTGGTAAAGGGCCCAGTAAAAGAGTTAAAGCATGGAGAAGTAAGAGTAGGATTCTTGTCAACAGATAAGAATTCTTGATGAACATTGTTATGAGCAGAGATGAGATCTTTATGGAAGATGAGGAATTGATTAGAGTTGCCATCTTGATTAGAATAAATGGTGCCATTAACAGAAGTAGAAGTAATGAGGTTTTTTCATTCATGGCAACTGCCACTCCTCTGAAAGGAGTGATTTATCATAACTCTCCTGCAGCTATTGAACTAGCATGTTGCCTCTAATAAGTCTTCTCTATGTGAAGAATGAAATAAAACATAGCTTTTAAATTTTTTTTTTGAAACAGCTGGGCAAGAGATCGGCAAATGAGAAGCAACACTTGGTGGGAAGCAAATTGATTGGCATAAATTGCTGGCTCATGAACCTGTTAACCTGGGGAAATAGAGGAAGCTGGAAGAGAAGTAGAAATAGAGGAGGAACCCACCAACTGAGGGGGACTCACAAGAGTAAACCTCACCTCAGTTGGAGTTGCTAGCATAACCAGGTGGTCCATATGGCTATTGTTAGAACCCTTCCTCTATCCAGTTTCTCCAACAGAGCATGCATGAAGGAAGAGTGAGGTTGTTGAGGTTGAAAGTGGTGAGGTTGAGGGATGGTGGTCGATGGGGTGTAACAAGGGTAATGGGAAAGAAAAAGGGAGGGGAGGGGGGTGTGGACAAGGGAAACATCCTTGAAAGCTTTTCTCAGCCAAATCAAGCGGTGCTATGCTTGCCATTGCATTTGCAATCTTGACCTTGACTTTTTACAATGTGGAGCATTAAGGGTGTTGTCTTAATCAATATGTTCTTTCAAATTGTGATATGATTTGTAGTCTGTACCTTGAACCCTTAAACCATGCTAGTTGTTAACTTGTTATGTTTTATTGTTTTTCAACATGCCTTCTCTTTCATAGGTCTAATTCTTTTTAATTCCTTTCTATATTCATCTGCATTCCAATCTGAAATTTATCCAGCTCTTTGGGAGGCAATTGAAGCTTGTGTCAGAAGCGGAATACCACCTTACCAATCTTATCTCAGCAGAGACATTTATAACAAATATCAATGCCAGTTCACTGTCCATGGCAGAAAGTTTCAAGAGAATACGCAATCAACAAAATTATTGAAGGAAGAGACCATCACTGGTTGTAGCAGCATGCTACTGTTATCTGAAGATGATGCCCCCACCATGGGAGGGCATGGCTAGGAGATTCTTGTCAATCTTGAAGGTACGCTTTACAGTATGATATATATATATATATATATATATTACATATATCGTCCCTTACATTATACCTCATACGTTTTACAGTCTGATATTTTTTTTACATATTGATACCTTCCATTGTACATAAAGAGAGCTTTTTATTGAAAGTTGTTTACATGCTGGTGCATTTGTGACCAAATTCACAGTTATTCTGCAAGCTGAATGTTCAATTAGTTAATACAGCAGAACTGATTTTAACCAATCAAGATATTTTCTGCTTCTTTAGACTAGCCATGCTTAGGAGTGGGAAAATGATCTGGATAGCTTGAGCTAGGCTTGGAAAAAGCTTGGTTCAGCCTCAGTTTGAAGCTAAATGGACGAAGCTTGAACTAGCAATAGAAGCTGAAAATTAATTTCAAGCTGAGCAGAAAATTGACCTTGCTCGGCTTGATTAGGCTCGGAAATATATGTTTTATATGCAAGTTTATATTAGTTGTTGACATGTTGTTGGATCTTGGATCCTTTGGTCTATGACATGTGGATCTTTTTAAGCTTGAATTAGAAAAGGGCAGCCCAATGCATTAGGCTTGTATCATTGTGGGGTTTGGAAAGGGTTAGATGTAGGTAACTGTACCTCTATGTGCAGAGAGGCTGTTTTTGTGCTTTAAATTTATGATTTTTCAGGTTAACAATGGAGCAACTTTAATTGAAGTCAAATGAACAAAGCTTGAACCAACAATCTAGGCTGAAAATTAATTTCCATCCGAGCTGAAGATAGACTTAGTTCAATAAGCCTCGACTTGAATAGCATCAAAAATATATGTTATATATGTAAGTTTATATTATTTGTTGCTGGATCTTAGATCCTTTGGTCTGTGATATGAGCTAATGGTATTGGGATTTCCCCAGGACGCCAGTTTACTCATAAGCAGGATGCCCCTGCCTTCCCGGTTGGTACCAATTGGGACCAGCCTGTTTGCTAGCTAGGTCACCTGCTAGTAGACAGGACAGCTAGGACCTGCTTACAAAGAGAGAGAGAGAGAGAGAACCCTGTTTGCTCCCTTTTATCTCGTGGATTCGATTATGAGAGGAGCCTATGGGTACAAATTCATTTTTTTAAAATATACAAAAATTAAAAACAAAAAAAAAAGAAAATGTACAACAAGAGTCATCTCAGTATAATACCTATTTAAGAGGCTTTTTGTATTGAATATATATTATGTATTGAATATAGAAGATATGTCTACTTCTAAGGTATTTCATTGTTCCCTGATGTGACCTGATATCCACTGTGGTGCAGAAGATGCAAGAAGAGAAACCAATTGTCAATTGATAAGGAGTTTTCCCCCATCTTTTCATTTTCATTATTTTTTTTTAATCCAACTTTTTTGTGATCAGATATTTCTTGTTTGCTGTCAAAAGATAGCTGTTGATTTGCATCTTCCTCTTGCTATGTCTTCTATTTTTCTTGGCTATTGATTTGTTTCATCTCCTTTCTTTTCTCCTATCTCTCTCCCTTTTGATTCTTTTTGCACACACACCATATTGGGCCCACCTTGCTGCTTTGACAACATTGATTTGGATATAATAGCTTGTGTGGTTTCCGCAGGCCGTAATTACTTTTTAGTGAATCCTTTGAAATGTTATATATATCCTTGAAAATCTTTTAAATATTTATGTATATCCTAACAGGTTGACATTTAGCCCACACTCGGACCTCCAATTACCTTGTTGTACAATATAAGACCTACACTTAACCTTCCATGGCACAAGTGACCTTAACCATGAAATCAATTCTCATCCTATCAGGCTATGCATTTTCCATTATATCTATGGACTTTTTCAACAAGTTTGTTTGTCTTATGTGATCAGTTACATCAAAGATTTTGATGACCTTTATGTACATGGATCATTTTGGAAAGTTCCAAGTAATCAAGCAGAAATTTGAGACTAGTTTGAAATAGTCTCATTAAAGCAGTTAACCGACCTTTAGGTATAGTCTGCCTTAGCAAGGACTAACCTGCAACTGTATCAAGTATATCAATATACATAGAAGCATGGAGAACAGACATAGTATGTTCTCAAGCTAACTTGGGTGCCAACTAGTACAATTGGTAAGGTCGAGCTCTAGTACCCCATGACCACCTACATTTGAGTCCTACCTGCATTGAGGTGGTTGAGTGAAGTTATATATATATATATATATAGAGGTAGACTTGGCTACATTCGATTATAGTCAAGTTAACCTCTCTCTCTCTCTATATATATAGAGAGAGAGCTGGATCTGGTCACCTTCCGCACCTTTAGATCTATACGGATTTTAAAGCTATCCCATCTTTTTTTATCTTTGGGATCTATGAACTGTGTGGATCCAAGGGTAGGGGAGGTGATTAGATTTAAGCTTGGTTACATTCGAATGTAGCCAAGTCTAGCTCTCTCTTTCTATATAAATATATATATAAAGGATAGCCGAATCATGTATTGGTATCAAATCGGTACCAGACCAGTTTGGTTTGGTACCAAATCGAATTGGCAACATATTGGTGGCTCGAACCGGTATGTCAACTTTACCTTTTTTTTCTAATATTTTTTTTATAGTTTCTCAATATTTTTCCTTTTTTTATGTGATATACTCATGCTAAACTATCCGATTCGGCCTGGTTTGGGAGTAGGGTGGGCTAAATTAGGGTCACTTAAATAGAGAGAAATTAAGAGCTTCTCATGAGCTCTCATCCTCTCTTATTTGTATTCAAAATCATTTAAGTAAATATCACTTAAAATTTCTTATGTAAATAAAGCAAATACATTTTTTTTTGAATTTAATAATAATATCAGAAAAATCAAATTTCTCAAGAATAAAAAATCAAACTCTTCCTCTCAAGAACAGATTTGGAGAATTTTTAGAAATCTCAGTTTAGCAAATATCAAGTTAGGATACTTTCACCTTGAATTAAAAATTCAAAAAATCAATTTAACTTAGAAATGATGAGAAAATAAAATATTAGAAAAATTATTTTAAAGTATAATTTATAAGGTCTTGATCGACACGTGGTCAAACTTATAAGGTTTACAAACTTAAATAGAATTATTATAATAGTGAACCTTACAGTGATTTATGCAACTTGATTCACAGCTCATCAAAGTAATAAAATTAAATTTGTCATAAAATTTTAAGGTTAAAACGTATTTTTTAGGGTCCAAACTATGATATGCCATCAGATTGAAGGTCATGGTGTTACATCCTTTTATTAAAAAAATTTCAATACTTAAATCTGAATAAGTATTACTTGGATTTGATATAGATGGTTTAATATGTAGAGTAGGATTTCTAGACATACTTATTTGAGATTTCCACATTGGATCTTATTTCATGCCAATTGGCTGACTCACGTCCTTATGAATATAGATATCCTTCATCAGATGTGTCATCTTATGGATATCTTATATTTAAGGGTTTGAGCGACTACTACGTTACAGTACCACAACTTTGCAATGCTTATGAGTTGGATTTCATTAGCGTGATCTTTACATGGCCGGGCTAGTATCTCGTCGCACACTAGGGGCAGGATGATGAGGGATTGAGGAGAACTGGATATAGTGAACCAACGGAGTGGAGTTGCAATTCTCATGAAAGTTGGGTTTCGTTCCTAGGCCTAGACTACGTGCAGGACCTTGACGTCTATGAGTAGCGTAAATACTCCATCAGATATTAAAGCGTAAATACTCCACCAGATATTAAACGTTGATATATATTATTTATTACATGTTTGTTATATATAACTTATATTTGAAGTTTTTGTTCTTATGTAATTGATAAATATACCCTTGTGGTTATTTGTTACTTACATTAGCATTAATAATATATTAATATGCTTTAGTTTTATTTGACATTGTAAAGTACTTTGAAATACGGATGAAAGTTATTGTAAATTTTTTTTAAAAAAATTATAGTGTCCAAGTTTAAAAACATATAAGTTTGATCAAGTATTGACCAAAGTCTTACAAATTATATTTTAAGATAATTCTTTTTGGTATTTATGTTTTTATTTTTTTAAATTAAATTGATTTTTTAGGATTTTTATCCAAAGTGAAAGTACCCTAACTTAATATTTTGTTAAACTGTGATTTTTTAGAATTGTAATATTCCTTACATTTTTAGTTTTACATCGTATGGGGAAAAATGGTCCGAGGAGTTTATAACTGAAGTTCACCTATTACCAATTAACTTAAACTCGAGTTTTTAAGGTTGCATGGATCTTACCCGTTAATAGGTTAATTGAGCTAGTAGGCAAATTTAGGGCGTTACAAATAGTATCAGCGTTGATCTGGGTATGCGAAAGTTGATGGATGAAAAAAAGGCTATCCATAGAGCAATGTTGGAGAGAATTTCACCATAATATGGAGCCATATCTGTAGCACCAAGATCTCGGTTAGGATAGATCCGGGTCTCAATGCTAGCTTGTAGTGTGCGATATGGACGTCGTTTGATAAAAGAAGAAGATTGTAATATCTTATTAAAATAGTCCTGCATTAGATGGGAAAGAATGATTTGAGGAGTTTATAACTCAAGTTCACCTGCAACGAATTAACTTGTACTCGAGTTTTTAAGGCGACGTGAATTCGACCTATTAACAAATTAACTGGATTAGTAAGTAAACTTAAGTTATAAACTCAAACCATTCTTTTTCATCTGATGTGCGACTATTTTTGTGGGGTACTATAAAAATTCTTCAAATATGTTCTTAAGAGGGAGACTTGATTTTTTATTTTTAAGAAATTTATTTTTTAATATTTTTGTTAAAATCAAATGAGAGGTATTTTTCTTATTTGTACGAGAAATCGTAAGTAAATAGAAGGTATTTTTTTTTACTTAAATAATTTTGAATACAAATAAAAGAGAAAAAAAGGGTATGAGAGTTCATAAAAGTCTCTCTTTCTCTCTATATATATTCTCGAGTTAACCATGAATATGCTTAAGTTTGCATAATCTATATTTATGTGCTCCTTAGTCATATGCCAAACCACAAGTGGACAAGGCTTGTTGGCTGTGAGAATGAGGGTACTGAAGTTGATTATTTGACTTGAAATACATGATTTTTTATGTGGTAGAGGTTACATTATATATTTACTTAGAAGTTAATCTCAAATTTCCTGATAACCCAAGAAAACAATTTTCTAACTTACTCGGTATTGCCTAATAGATGCGAGGAAGTAGAAAGTTTAACATTTTCCATTAATTCTAGTCATAGGCATTCCCTCCCCCTTGAAGCTCTTTATGCATGCTGATGACCATGTTCAGGTTGTGTTGAATTCCTTTTTCTGCTTCCTCACTTTTCTTTTGGTGGTCCTTGTTTACTTCTGTGCTCTTTCATTCTCTTCTTTGGGACTTTCTAGCCGTCTTCTTTCTTTTGTTCTCTTTTTCTTCTTATGGTTCTCCTTTTCTTCTTCTTACAGTTCTCTTTTTCTTCTAATTGCAACAAGCATAAGATTACAATTGAGTCCTCCCAGGTTGTCCAGGGTTTTTGACACCTAGGTACGCATGCCCTGACAAACTCATTTTGATGCAACTACCTATCACAGAGGGCTCTGGTGTATAGCACGCTATCATGCACCATAATCACTACTAGATGGTGGCCTCATTTTCACGCCATCTCTTAGCTGCCAGCCTTGTTTTCAAATATGATGTTCAAATATTTCAAAAATCTTGTTGTTTGTGGAAACTAGAGCTCCACCAGATAAATTTCCTTTTGCAATAAAACACACTTAACTAGATGGTGGTCCAAGCACAATTCACTACTGTTTTCATATTTGGATTGCTATCCCTTGCATATCATGAAAGATCCAGCAGGCAGCTGAAATAACTCATAAAGGTTAGTGGTTGAAACAATTGTACGTTTAGTAAGTGGATCGGCAATTCTTGATTAATGACTTGAATTTATCCACATCATTTATATGAGCTGTTCATGCTGTGCAGGTGCAAAATTCAAATTTTACAAAAAAAGATTAGCTTCTTCATACTAAGGGAAAAGCAAAAAGTTTCCACGGCCATGAAAATTATTACAGGTAGGCCAAAGATGAGACCCAGTTATCAACTTTCATCCTAGGCTACAGTATGTACATCAATATTTTACAAAACTATCTTCATCTCACAGTTGTCAGTCGACCAAATCTCCCTGATTCAGGGATGGAGGGTGGTATTTCATCCTTGCACCTCCCACCAGCGGCGTTGCTTTTCGTTCTTCCACCACTGCGGCTTTTGGACTTGCGCAAGCAAATACATTTCTTACAAACGAACTTCACGGGTACTTCATCATAATCACTGATCCCAGCACACCTTGTATGCTGCCAGACACCACAGGCGTCACAAGCCATCATCCTCTCACCATCATCATCCTTTGCACCACAATCACAGTCCACTATCCAGTTATCCAATCCCCTCTCCATTCGGAACTGCCCCAGCCTTCGGTCATCCTCAACACACCTTCCTCTTATCTTAGCAGTCTCATTTGAGCCAAGTATATTCTTAACAAGAGCAAAATCATCCACATCTTCAGAGTCTGAAATTAACTGTTCAGCTTGGAATCTCTGGAAGATGAGGTACGTCTCTTGAAAGGCTCTTGTTGCTTGTTGCTTTAGGTCGGCTACCGTGGCAGTTAATGGCAGAATCAGAAGCTCTGGTGGGGGAGCAGTGTAATCTTTTGGGTGATCAATTAGCTCCACATGACACCAGATCCGAAGCACGAATGGACTAGAAGGAAACCAATTAGATGCAGGCTCATCATAATGCTTTATGAATTGCTTACAGTCTAGGAGCTTTGATGCTGAGATGTGGGCAGACTCCCTTGTGGCTTGTGGCTTGTAAGGAGGCATGGTAGCAGGATTAAGAAGGGCATCATAGAGGAATTGGAGATCCCGGAGAAGCTGATCGGCGGATGGCCTGGACGAGTATGGGATGGTCATTGTCCGGTTTGACGCTGCCTCAAGCCTGCATTAGAAGAAAATATATATCAGAACGGACGAAAATCTCAAGCGAAGCTAATATTTGCCCCATTGAGCAATCATCTAGTATTCATTGCAATAGGATTGGATGACCCTCCTATTGCATAGAGGAGCCGATGCCTAATGAAGGATTGAACGCTACAAAGCCAACCAAAGATAGGAGAAGGGTAAGTTTAGACCGACCTGTACTCGATTGCACTCGTTTCAGCATTGTATCGGACGGCAACTACCATGCCATCGTCGGTAGCCTTGCCACCCAGTCCCTTGAGGCAATAATCAAGCAGCTCTGGGGATTTTAGCGCCTGGCATGTGGCTCCTCTAAGGGCACGCCAAGTCACCCATTTGGAACCAGAAACAGCACGAAGAACTTTGACCATAGCCTTCTCTGCCTGTTCAACGTCTTCCCTCGTCCAGGCGCACAATGCACAAGAGGTGGCTTTAGCTGATTTCTTCCTTTGATGATTTTCAGCAGGCAGGCCTTGTTCGTGAGCTTCGTGAAGCAGACGCGTAACATGGCTGAAGATGTCTCTTACTGACAGTAATTGGTGGTCTGACATGGACTGATAAAGGGAAATCATATTCTGTAATTGAGTGCGAGGAGACCGGGAATGAGAGAAAAAGATGGACAAAGGTACATTAGAGAGGGTTTCCACAGCTTCCTGGTAGGCCACCGCAGTCAGGGCAAAGCTACCAGCACCAAATCTGTACCCCCAATATCCATACCAGGGTCGGCCAGCAGTTACTGCATGGAGGAGCCGATACTCCATTCCATATTTCTTCGATATATCCATAACAGTGACCTTTCTGTCATCACAAAAACGATTTTTGGGTCACAAAAACGATTTGCAATTAACTTAGACTTTAAGGCAAGATCCTACTAAGAAATTTATGCACGAAAACTGATAAAATGCACTTTTTTCAAATAATATCCAACTTACCTCCATTTTTTGATAGAAGATTTATGAATATAAATATGAATATATTTAATATGAATATATGAATAATAACTGATTTATTTAGAATAAATATAAATATATTTAATATTCAATTGATATCAATATATATGGATACTAATTTTGATATCCATTTAACATCCATATGGAATCTTTGCTACTTTCAACCCTATATTGCCTCGTGTAATCAACGTTTGACCATTTAAAACCTCTCTGGGTGGAATTGAAAACGATCATACCTGCAAAATTTGCTAAATTTCCCTCAAGGAAAGGGTGCAAAGAATACAGGCCAAACCTCACAAGCTCTGGCTATTTTTAATGCAGAGCTCCATGCTTTATTAGCTCTTTGCTGAATGTTCTCTTTTATTAAACCAAATCTCAATCTTTTCCAAACACCCGTTCACACCCTTCCTTTAACATAATCACAACACACATTATTCATAATTAGCAAATACAGTTAATGCCCATCTAAGGTATTAGTTATTCTCCAATCCAGCTACACAGTAGCATTGACAATTTTATGGCCTTATTTTAAGAATAATCTGATAGGTTGATGATCATTATAAAATTATAATTATATTTTATAATCAATCTTAATTAATTTAGAATTAAATTTTTTTTATTATTATTGTTTGTTCTGAGAAATAATGCGTTAAAAATGATAGCCTTGGCCATGCCTTAAGACCTACCTAAGTGGTACTGCCTATTCACTGCCTTCATATTCTGTGTTATGTGTCCATACACCGGAAGATGATTTACAAATTACCATACGATGCTGCCAGGCAAACACTCTGCTTTGATTCATTCAACATCCTGTTTAATATGTCATATTTGTTGTGTTCAAGGTTTCAAACAAATATTGATTGATTGGCCCACCTTGGTTGTCCGTAGAATACATGCCACGCTTGCTGACACCGAGGACAGTTGATGTCTCGTCCCATTTCACAACTCGTACCGTTCGAACACTCGAGACATTAGGACACGCACCACCCCACCAGCCTTTAAAACGTCGAATCCATTAAAATTAGGTTCTCTCTCTTATTTATTATCTTTTTAAGTTTGCTACCCTTTTGGACAACCTTTGACCTTTGAAAGCTTGCCAGGCACCCGACTGGTCTTGCTGCTAAGCAAGCACCTAAGTTGCTAATTTGTCACCAGAATCTTTTACCACATAAGTAAAAGGATCGCAATGGGTTTTGATTCTGTTTTGATGTCCCCATTTCCTCTTCAATTGTTACATTTATAACTCATCTGATATTCCATCCATAGTCCAAAGAATCAGACAAACCAATCATGAAAATTAAATAAAAATTTAAGTCCAAATAAAATATAGTTTTCTATTATCATGTTCCTCCAACAGCACCGTAAGTTTGAATCTAGGTTTCCAAAATCCTGTGCCGCCCCTGTGATTTGCAAACCACCCCTTCTAAACTACCCTAAACTGTGTCAATAATAAATATGCCAATTTGAATTTTTTTTTTTTTCTTCCAATTAACGGAATAAGAAAACAAGTGCACATTAAAATTTGAATTTTATAATAATAACAATTTGACTGTAAAAAGCACATATTTCTAATACACAAATTTATAATACAGTATAATCACTGAGCATTTGATAACATATCGAGTAATTACCAAGAGTTAGCATATCACATAAAAATGTTGTAGTCGCTAGTAAACCTCTCAGAAAATGATCCATGAAAATGCCAGGAAATACGCCATAATCATATAATATACCATACCTGACATGGAGCATTTTGCATATGCGATCCCAAAAACCCATTATATCACATCCTGTCAAATATTTTGAACCACCTTCTCGGCCATTAACTCTAAGAAGGTGGCCATAACCATTTGCATGCACCACACCATGCAGCAAATGAGTAGAATCTTCCAACTGTACGTATGGCCAATCTTCCAGATCTTCACCTGTCATCTCATATTTGCACGTAATACACCTGAAAAAAAGAAGCATTTGAGTGAGATTGTGTAATGAAACATTGCACGATAAACAAATATGACCGATGGGTGTTTTAGAAAACAACTCCAATAATAACTAGCAGAATCCCCTGCTAGAATCTTAATGGCAATAATATAACTAGCAGAATACCCTGCTAGAATCTCAATGGCAACAATAACTGGCAGAATACCCTGCGCATTCTGCTAGTATCTCAATGGCTTTATATGCATACAGAAGAATTCAATTCTTATGATTGAAGGAGTCCTGAAGCCCCTGCGCATTCTGCTAAGAATCTCAATAGCTTTATATGTATACAGAAGAATTCAATCCTTATGATTGCAGGAGTCTTGAAGCATTTCAAAACAACAGAGTTTACTTTAAAATTTATAACCGTTCTTAATATATGGCTAACATGCCTGGCCACTAACATTGCACCTCAAAAGAATATACTAGATTATTTTTCATTCTCACAATCAAGTTACTCCACAGCATCAAACAAACCCTGCCCACATCAACATGCATGTTGATTGCCGGCAATAGTAAAGCTCAAAAAAGCTACTGGAAATAAAGTTAGAGAGCGTCCCCGCTGTCCTTGTACCAACTTTCATAGCCAGAATGATAACAAATCACTTAATTGGAAGAAATTGCTAATTTTGTTCCGTTAGAAATAAGTAAATGTTGCAATTGATCCAGATAAATACAATGCTACAAAACGGGCCCATTGAACTGCAAATCAGAACCACCATAATGAAGCAATCAAAATTTTCATCACATGGCAATATAAAATCAATAAACCAAGTGTTATGGATGACTAAGCCATCTGCACATGGCATGCGGTCATAAGAAAACATAGTTACACACCCAGTGTCAACAATCGTAGGTCAGGAGGAAATCTTCTAAAGCTGCACAATCAACAACCATTTGAGGAAAAGATTTTACAGAGCTCGACAGTAGACCAAAACAAGAAGGTCCATCTGATGAAAGGATACAGGTTTTGAGCATCCTAAGAATGAATCCTTGAGATAATGACCTGTCACAGAGGAGCTTTTCACAGAAGAAAAGCAAACCACCAATAAGATAGCAGCACCTCATATAGATACAAGCAACCTGATGATAACAAGCTTCTATTATAGGGCCCAAATGTGCATCCCAATGATCCTTTTAAAGCCTGTCAAGCTAGTCCAAGGAAAACTACCAATAGAAACAAGACATCAGAATACTACATGAATGATATAGATAGACTTGGCCATCAATTCCAGGGGACTTTTAATGGGCTTCCTTTTGTATATAGACCTATTGTCAGGCACATGCTTTTCCTTTAACTGAGATATTTCAAGTCACACACATTGGATTGAGAATAATTTGTGGTCTATACCACTAAAACCTTTACTCACACGTTTGGAAAGTAAGAGAAAAGCAACAAAATCAAGAAACCGATGATGTTTCAAACAGATCTGACATTTTCAGAATCATGTCAGATTGAATAACACTCATGTAAAGAAAATGCAACAGATGGAGCACTTTCTCCATTTGAAGAGCAAAATTCCCCCACCAATGATTGCATCAAGTCTCCTGAAATGTACTGAGAATATACCATTTCTCATTAAACTTGAACAAAGTCTTCTATACATCAATGAAAGGATTAAACAAGAAAAAAAAATAAGTATAAGTAAAGCCTAGTTAATCAAATGATTCCACAAAAGTAAACAACAAAGAGATGGTATCTAGCACTAGCACCAATGACAGACACCATATTTCCAGCTCAGGTTGCCTAATTAATTTGGCGAACTTTCAATTTCTCTCATTTTGGTTTACTCTGCTAAGTCTTAAATGCAATCAATCAGTTTGTACAAATGTTAGATATATCATGCATCAAACTCGTCAGAGTAAATAGCTTCCATTACAATCTTTGAACCATTCAGAAACTATTCTGTTTGCAGAAAGTTAGGCATAGTTGAAGGATCAACCAGATTCAGTATAAGGAATTTTGACAAGACCCACACAGTTTATTAGAAGCAGCGAAGGGAATCCTGATTGGAAGAAAGGGCCGCAAAGCATATTTTATTAACTAAACACACTCAAAATTGAAACTCAATCTAATTGTAACAGCGAGAAGCATATTTTATTAACTAAACACACTCAATTGTAACAGCGAGTCAGTGAATTATTGGTGCCCCACAACTTACGTCACTTCATATCTAAAATTCTCACCTAACCAATTACTCCAAGAGATCTCAAATCACAGTATCAACTATGATAAACCAATATTGGGAGACGTAAAGTGCCCCCACAACTTACGTCACTTCATATCTAAAATTCTCACCTACTATGATAAACCAATATTGGGAGACGTAAATAATCACCACAATAACAAACTTACTTAGAATAATCAACATTCTCACCTTGTATCGGATGTATCAGTTCGACAATGGATACAAGTCTTTGGTTCACAACCAAAGGATGATTTGCTATTTTTTCGGATTATAAAATGATAACGCCTTCCACAAACAGGGTGACCACTCCACCCTGTAGCAAAATCACAAAAACACCAATTAATCATAAAAAACATAAAAATAGCAATTTTTTTTGGTTCCTTTAGTGCATAACTAATTAAAACATAAAAATAACTTTTTTTTTTTTTTTTAATGCACGCACATGCAAAAAAATAATAAGTAACAATATAAAGAAAGACTTTAAAATAAAAATACTAATTTATTTCAAAAATAATTTAATAAAACTATTATAATAATTTTAAATTTTTTTTAACTATTATAATTATTTTAAAGTTTTTTTTTTAAAATCCACAATTCAAAAAAAAATTAGAGATGGTAGTGCAATACAGCTGTCAGATTAAACAGGCCAGTCAACTAAACATAAAAATAAATTAAAAAAAATAAATTAAAAAAAATTATAGGCTAGCCGCACTCACCTACTACTCTACATTGATCGCAATAAACCGAGTTCGATCGCATCACATCCTCTTCTACGATAACGAGATCAACGGTAGCTCTCGCCTGCTCGCCTTCCCGATCACCCACTCGGAAGGTGATCCGCCACGGTATCAGATGAGGCGAAGCAACTGCAGAGGGCAACAATATCGACGACGGAGGTGGCAGCCGGGCATGCCGCACTAAAAACTCCCGGACGTTCACGCGGAACGGCCCGTTGAGGTCATCGAAGATTCCGTCGCCGACGGTCCCAAAAGTCAGAAAATCGCACAGATCTGCGGTCACCCGTCTCTTCGCCCGCTTCAGCGGCCGCCCGTTCACCACCATGGCGTCGGATCCGGTCGAGGCCACGGCCGGATCTCGCGATTCCACCAAAAACGGCGCCGTTGATCGGCTCCGAATAAAACTAGGGTTAGAGTTAACGCTGGAGAGAGAAGGAGATACAAGGGGGAAATAAGGATGAGATCTAGGATTAGAGTTAGGGTTAGGGTTTCAGAAATAGCGGATGGAGGAGGAGAGGAGAAGACGAGGGAGATCCGATGGGTCACCCCCGGAAACGGTAACTAGGGTTAACGTTGGGTTAGGGTTAACGTTGGGTTAGGGTCAGAAAAGAAAGCGGCAGAGGGTTCGAAAATTTGGGGCCGCACCCTCGTTCCGGTACCTTTTAAGCTCTGTGGGCTTGGGTATGACGTATTTTTATAGAGCAAAAGAAAGGGGGACAGGGTCGGTGGTGAACTCTTTCCCGGAATAGCCCTACAGGGGCATATGCGGAGGATGACTCTCAAATTTACCATAACAGATCGAAGACCTAGAGGGGCATTCACGGAACGAGGGATGGTGCGGGAAATTTGGTGAGATTACCGAAGTGCCCTTCCTCGTTTGACTGGCCGTTTCCGAGGTAGGGTCCGTTGTTAGAATTTTTTTTTTTTTTTTTTTTTAAATATTTGATTTAGACCGGGTTGGAGGGAGATTTTCCCGGGAAGAGATCGAAATCGGAGGATCTGAGTCGGATTTTTCTAACCAACGGTCAGAGTTTTTTTTCTTTTCTTGACAAAAAATTATAAATTCATGATTAGGTATGTATCCATGCCATACATGGACCCATCTACGATTAATTAGGTAAATAAAATAATATACATACATACATACATATATATATATATATATATATATAATTTTATATTATTATATTTAAATTTTAAAATTATTATTTTTAAAATAAAATGAAAGATAAGATAAATAAAATATTTGTATTACATTGAATTATTTTTAAATTCAAAGAAATTTGATTTGAACCTGCAGATTAAAAAATATGTGAAATCTTTTCTTAAAATGTGGAGTTTTTAAAAGAAAAGGAATCCAAATAAATTTTTAACAAAAGACTAACTTTATTTAATAATTTTTTTTTATTTAAATAGTTTATATTTCATTAAATTTTTTATGTATTAATATATTTACATTAATATATATGTTAATATTTGATTTGAATTAAAAGTCAATTAATGAATCCATGCCTCTGGCACATGGGAGGGTGTACGAAAAAGAAGAGATTTTATTTGCATTAAAATCCCCATACATGTGGCACGAGAGAGAAAAAAGTTGGCGATCTCTCAGCTTTCATATATATATATATATATATGATAAAAAAATATATTTTAATTTTAAATTAGTTGAATTACTTGCAACCTTTTTCTGAACTTAGTATTTTGAAAGACAGAAAACTCAGCAGCGCAAGAGAATATTCCTCAGTTCTTTCTTCCTTGTCCGTAGGGTAAAATAAATCCTATCTCCGTTTCAACTCATTCAGCTCATTTCTTTTCGAATAATATACATAAATTTTTAAATAAAAAATTACAAAAATAATTTTATAAGTAGAAAAATATATATAAATATATTATAAAAAAAAAACAATGAAAAATATATTTATTCGATAAAAATAATTTCTATTTTCAATATGTATCTCCGATGGATCTTGTATTTTTTTTATATAATTAATGTGTTGCCAGATATGTCGTGATCTGATAGTATTATCGGCTATCATGCGACGACGATTGCATGTGATTGGAAACTGTATCTTGACAGCCAGACATTCCCCCGTCTTCTTCATCTGTGGGAGTTGCACGGAGCGACAGTGAGATTTATTTGTAGGCACGCACAAGGGAAGCGACTCCGAACGTACCATCAGAGGTTTTGCCTACTGGAGATTTTATTCCCGCCTCTTGTCTGCTGGTCTACTTAAATTTGTCACTTGTGAGCCCCGTAGAATTGATTCCTAAGAGCAGAATCTAATTTAATAGAACAGAATAAAATGACACCGAAACGATAGTAAATAAATCTCCATCTCCATCAGCAAGTGGTTTTTGGGGCTATGAATAATCACAAAACATAATTTATATACATAGAAAGAAAAAGCATAAAATCTTAATTTCTTCGTAAAATAGAATGCCTGCAACTTACCTATCTTTTCTACCATCCTAACCAAGCAACCCAATGCTCATTTGGAACATATTTTTTTAATATAATTTTTAATTTATTTCTTAATTTAGCTATATTTTTTTTTCTTTATTTTCTTTTAAACATATTTAAACTTTTAAAGTAATATATTTAGGATAATTAATCATATTCAGTAGTACACTCTGAGCCTCGAAGGAAAAGTTATGAAATTAAAAATATAATTATATGTATTGTATTATATTAAGTTAATATTGGCTATTTTGCATTAACACCTACTACTATTAGATTTTACAAGACTCAATATTTGTATAACCTAAGGATATATATTTATGTTGGTCTATAATATACCAAAACCTTTTGATCAAAATTATATTGTCTTGTTTAGATATTTACTTAAAACTGACACCATATTTTTTTTTGTACCTTTTTAGTGTTAATTATGTTGAAACTAAGGGCTCAATTATATATATTTTGTTGATAACAAAAATATTGATTGAAGAACTAATGGTATGCTTAAATTTATGATGATAGGTAGGTATGATGTTCTGTTCGAGCCAAAATATAAGCAGAACTTCATTTAGCTTATATTTCAAGAAACACGAAGGAATTCAAAGCCGAAGAAGAATAAAGTCAATTTAAATATTATCCAACTCAAGAATGTCCAAAGGAATGACAACAACTTAGAAATTTTATTTTTCTTAGGACAACCTTTGTAAAACTTAGTAAGAAAAGAATTAGACAAGGCTCAAGGTTTATTTCAAATGATTAGATTAGGTTTTGAATCAAAAAATATATAAAAAATACTTAAAAAAATTCAAACCATAACTTGAGTGGTTGATTGGATCAAACTTCATTTAGTATATACTTAATTCATAAGGAATTCTAGAGGTATGCAAGGATGCAAAGTCAAAGAAGAATAAAGTTAATTTAAATATCATCCAACTCAAGAATGTCCAAAGGAATGACTATAACTTAAAAATTTTATTTTTTTTAAGAATAAATTTTATTTTTTTTAAGGACAACCTTTGTAAAATTTAGTAAGAAAAGAATTACACAAGGCTTAAGGTTTATTTCAAATGATTATATTAGGATTTGGATCAATAAATATATAAAAAAATAGTTAAAAAATCCAAAACATAACTTGAGTGGTCGATCGGACTAAACTATGGTCAGAGAGAAGTCATGCCAAAACAGGTCATTCAGCTAATGCCTTTGGTTGACCTACTCAAACTAGGGTAGTCAACCTATATAGACCCAGTAGTCAACTGGTCTTAGCCTTGATGGTCAATCAGAGAGCATCTGATAGCCATAACGGCTAATTTTTAGATGACCATTAGGATATGGTTTTGGATCCTAACAGTCAATTTTTCAAGATCTATAAATTCAAAGGCTTTGACACTTATTTTACCAATGGATCAGGCTTTGAATTAGGTGAAAAATCATTAGAAAAGCTTTGTAAAATTATAGTTCTTAAGTCATAAGTGCATAATCTCTCTTTCTCAGGTTTAGAGCATCATTTGTAAAAATCCACATTCTTAAGAGCGTTTTCATTTTTTCTTTTATCTAAAAGAGTGCAGAGTTTCTCTTTAGCCCATGAAAGAAAGAATGTGTTCATCCTTAGTTTATAAAAAAAGATTATAAGGATTCTTCCTTAGCCCATAAAAAGAAGTGGTGTAACGGTTTGTTCCTCACTAGGTTGAAAGAAGATCGATATAGTAGAAATCCTAAGGAGAAATCTTGAGTAGTGAATATACGCAAGGGATGCCAAACCATTATAAAATTCTTATGCCTCTTTTACATTCTTACATATTTATTTTACTTGCAATTACTTTTATTATTATTACATTATCTACCTTATAGCTAGTTTAAGTCTAAGCATTTGCCATTTTGTACATAATTTTAAATTGGTATCTCTCTTATGCTTTAGTTTTAAATTGTTATATTTTATTTTAAATTAACAAAAAATATAATGTAACTTAGTAGAAAAAAGTGAAAGTTTTTATCATACAAAGAAGATTGGTCGTATAGCAAACCACTTTTATCTTTAGTAATTTAACATTGAAATTTATAATTTGATATTTAGATGCTACATAAGTGATAGCAAAGTAAAACTATTATATTATAAAAAAATAAACATGTGTAAAATTTATTAAGTGCATGTAAGCAATTGTAATCTTGTCGCTTTTTTTAAAAAAAAAAATCATCATACAACATTTTTCTGAGTTTGAAAACATTGATTTTAGAGATGAGTATAATGAATAAAAGATATTAGCTAAGTTTGCATATATATTAGAGCTAAAGGATGGGCAGCATTTTTTTTATAATATTATTTTTAAAAAATATAATATTATCAATAAATTAATATTTTATATACATATTATTTATTTATTTTTATTTTATATTAATATTATATATATATTTTCTACTTAACTTATTTGGACCATGAGTAATGGGTCCAAAATCAATATGCTATCTAATCCGTAGCTAGACTTAATTTTTATTAATAAGATAGCTATTACTCTTAATATAACCATCTCTAGATGATGTGAAGCTTGAGAAATTTATAAACTCGGAGAGTGGGTGCTATAAGTAAATATTGCTTAAAATCTTTTCTATTCAATTAATGGATAGTCATGAAAAGAAAAATTATTCTAGAAAAACTCTTTTAAAAATAATGTTAAAGTTTTAGAAGTATGAAAGCAACCTCCAAACATATAAAATGGGTATAACATGTGATTGCTCATCCAAGAATCTCTAAGGCAATAGGCCTAAACTCATCTTTTGACAGCTGAACTATTTCATCAAAAGCATATATGTCATTATGAGTATTGAAGGTGTGAGAGAGATATTGAATTAACTCAACACTATTTCTACTCCCTTAAGGTAGTGGCTATGTAGAACTCCTTTAATTCTTGCAATGAATAAGCAAGAGAGACTATGGATTATCACTTAGCACCACTATCCTCCTAAATGATCTCTATATCCAATCCAAGCTAACTTACCTTCTACAGATGACTTGGAATGATAGGAATAGAAAATTGTTTGAAGCTAAAGTCATTCAACCCAATGCTATAGTAAGCAAAAACTCTAGTTCAATTTTTGTATTTATATATTTCATCAACTCTAAAAATTTCCTAATAATAATTAGTGGCCGAGGGGTCCCCTTTTTATGATGACATATCATACTCTAACACTCATCTTGTATTTTGGACTCCTCCACAATAAAGTACTTTCAAGTTAATTTTGATGGAGCTCACAAAAGAGAAAGAAAGGTTGGTATAGGTTACATGATTCATGATTATGATGGTTGGTTATTGCGTGGCGGTGCATGTATTTTATATCTATCATCAAGCTAGCTACTACTTAAACGAAAGTTAAATTAACTTTGCAAGCTTTAAATATGCAAATACTATGAAATGAAGAAGATTCATGTAACATTATCAGTTAGTTAAACTCCAATAATCCTTGTGGCTACAATTGAACTCAAGATATTAATAAAATGCATCCAAGACAACAAGCCCTTCATATTTCTCATATATTTGAGAAGGAAATTAGGTTATAAATTATTTGATTAGTTTAGCTTATGACAATGATAAATCTATAAGTTGGCTCTCAATTTTTCTTCATGAGTTGATACTGTAGCTTAGCCCAATGTCACAAGTTTTACTTTTATGAGATCTTAATCAAGGAAGGGCCATCCTTATTATTGACAAAAAAAAAAAAAGAGACTTGACCTAGTAGTTGCAGCACTTTATTTAGCAACCTAAGGTTGTAAATTTGATTATTAGATGGCACATCTCCTAAAAATTGGCCTTAAGTAATTATAGTAAGGATGAACTTCCTCCCTTCCCTCAAAAGATAAGTTTCTAAAGTAATATGAAAATATATATACAAACCAATACATATTTAATTCATAATATATCTAAAAGATGACAATAATATCAAAACATCTCCTTATTTGATTTTGTAATAGTTTAAATCCTATTCAATTTAAGATTAAGTTGGAGTTATTAATTTAAGATTGAATTGGAAAAGTCTAATCTAATTTATTTTTATATGTTGGCTACTGAACTTTAGGTCGAATGAACTTTAGGTCGAATCACAAATTCTTACTACGAATGAAGAAGGTAGAGAATTCAATTTTGGCTAGAGATGCATCTAATGGGAAGAATGGGGTGGGAATAAAAATAGAAAGAATTAGCCCCTTTAGATACTTTTAAAAAAAATCACTTCTATGTATTATATAATAATATGATCCAGTGGAATTGAAACATTTTAAAATATAGGAAAAGTCAACATAATCTTACCTCTCATTATAGCCCACTATTCGATTGCATATTGATGTTTTAGATAAAGAAAATTTATCTAATGTTATCTTATCCTATACAATCTATTTTATTTTGGCCTAATTTTTTATATAAAAAAGTGAAGAAATAAAATACTTGATACAAACTTGTGATATCGCACAAGTGCACTATTGCTAGTTAAAAAATTATAGCACAAACTTATAAAACTATGAAATTCCCAAATAGGATTGTTGCAATTCGTTATAGGAAAACTTATTTAACATTCTTATTTTAGGAGACTTGCTTGATTTTAAGTTCCTAGATCTATCTAGACTTGATATTTTTTTTTGATAAGTGATTGTCAACCTTTCTTTTATATTTATTTCAACTTAATCTTTGCAATATTAACATTTGTGCAAATAAGTTGACAACATCAATCAAAAATTAGCATAAAAACTTATAAAAGAAGATAAACATTGACTAAAATAATTGGCATATTGAAAGATATGTTTCAATCCTTGAAATAATTCACTAATACAATGACTATTAGATACTTGTATAAATGATAATGACCATCTTATCTTCTCATAGAGATAATAATTTTTTCCTTAACGTATCTGTTTTTTATTCAAAAGTCTAAGTGTCCTTCAAAGTTGATATCTAGATACTAGTCAAATAACACTACTATACAATTTTAGATTATTCTCCTATTATTATAAATTTATTCATTCATAAGATAATAACAGAATTTCATTTCCAATTTTTGGATAGGAAATTGTGAGATCTTCTCTTAATTGTTGATCAAAAGTGGAAGCCACTTTCAAGGTTTTCATATCTCAAGTCTAGCTAATCTTTCACAAAGTCATACTAATTTAGTAATTAATGAATATAAAGATAAAATTTGATTATGAAATTTAACAATATTATATTTAAAATTTTTAGAAGAACTACTTCATGAGCTGAGCTAAAGTATTACAATTTATATAATGAATAGTCTAGTTCAAATTATTGATACGAATTGATGAAGCTAGAAGTATATAAATAACTAAAAAATGTTGCCCTTTTCCATCTAATCTATTTTTTAACGAGTTCTCTTACTAATCGGCATCAATAATTATTTAATGGTCAAGTGCTAAACTTAACCCTCACACTCTAGCATGCCATTGACATAATTCTTCTTGTAAGTGATTATGTTTCTTTTTTAGTCATATCAAAAAGAAAATATTTGTGTGTTGCATCTGCTTAAATTATTTAATTTTATGGATACAACAAGCAAATGTATTAACTCAACTAAATAATAACATTCCAAATTGCCCCATCTCCTTCTCCACATGAATTGTGAATATCTTTCATCCTTTCCACTGATTTACATATCCCACTGCAAGTCCAATCAAATGATGCCACGCAAACATTTCCGGCCTGCATTTTTGACTCGCAATCTGGCATGAATAACATAAATAAATATATATCACATAAATTTTGAGAATTGATTAATTCTTTAATGAAAGAAAATATAAATGAAATTCTATTGCATATTTGTCAAAATAAATAAATATTTTTCAAGAGTAAAATATGTTATTCATGAAATTCAAATTTTTGATGAGTAGTTTGATGCCATGTCTTACATGGCTAGATTATTTAGGCATATCATCATCATAAATATGCTACTTGCTATTTTTGATAATAAAGTGATAAATCAATATTTTTACATCGTGATGGTGAAATAAAACTACTAAAAAATAAGTTCAAGTTGATAACTTTACATCCACAAGTACTTACATTAAACTACTATGCAAAAATTTATCTCTATTAATTTATGTGTTATGTGCAATTAGGTATCCAAGGAGTTACAAATAAAAGTAATATCTATAATATAACTTGCCCTAATTGTGGTGTTAGGAATCCAATTTTTATGTAGTTTCACTTTATGATACAAATTTTTAAAATTTTTATTTTATGACTCATACTTTTTAAAACGATTCGATTTAAGAAATTCCATTAGTTCCCATCTAATTTAGCTAACATAAAGCTATCACATGATATGCATGTAACTTTTGTCCTGACTAGGCTCAAGTGCTCATTTTACTAAAATTTTTTTTCCTATTTCAGAACATAAAACTTGTATGTGATCAAATTTGTTAGTTAAGATATTAGAATTGATATGAAGGGCATGGCAGAGCATACTATCAAGAGAGAGTTCAACCTGAAATAAAGGAAGAAAATAAAAAACAACTCATTCTCCACCTAGGATTTTCATTTTTAAGCAAGGTGCTTTTTTGTTGATCTCCAATTTCATATCTTTTTAGCTAAATTGATTTGTAAATTTGGTTTACTTCGTAGTTAATTAGATTTTGTAATTAATGCAAATATCTATTATTGAGGCATCATTAATAAGCAATGAGTTAAAGAATAATAGATGCAGGTGTAGTTTTAGAGCTCGTACATGGACAAGCTAAAAACAAAACCTTGGAGTCTTAAAAGAAGATTTTTTGAGTGTCCCAATTATTTGTATTTAAATAAATATTATAGATATTTTATATAGGTAGAGCCTCCAATGTTTAACTACACAAAGGATGTAATTAATATATTGCATGGTAAGTTTTAGGTGATGAAAGAAGAGTTGGTGGAGTTTCATGGCAGAGGCACAAAAAAAGCTTGGGTTTGATGTAGAAATTTGCAAACTAGAATACTCTCAAAGGGAAAGACCGGGCAAGAGGTACTTCTTGATTACCTCGATGGTTGCTTAGGTTATTATCTTATTGTTGTGGTTGAGAAATGCCTGATTAAATGAGCGCCTAAGCCAAGTCAACAAAAAAGAGTTATGTGCATATTATATGTTGATTCTCTATTAGCTAAATTAGATGGAAGCTAATGAAAATCTTTTAATAAAACTATTTAAAAGAGTATGAGACCTAAAATATAACTTCAAAAGGCTCATGCCATGATTCTTTACAAAAAAGTTGGAGTCCTAAAACCAACTTTTGGCCATATAACTTTATCATGCATTATTCTCATCATATTCTTATGAATGTATCATGATTACATTTCTTTTCATTTCTTTTAATCATTAACTTTTATGTTTTGTAAGAAGAAAAAAAATCTAAATACAAGACTCAAAAATACTTATATATTATACCTGGAGGCGTTCCACAGCACATCATTCGATCATCAATATGCTCAACTTCTAACCCAATTAACCATGAGCCCAAAGAAACATCTTCATTGGCATATCTATGCAATATTGGCCTGTAAAATTTAAATTAATCAGCAACACATGCAAATATGAAACATATCTTTTATATAAATTTAAGCTTCATATAACTCATCTGGCAATAATTTTTTATTATACCTTTCTACTATAGTGCGTGATCAATCATACCTTCCATCTAATTAAATATTTTAAAAATAATAAAAGAAACTTCATTCTATCTGCACTTGTCAAATACCAATGATTATTCAGATTTGATATTTCATCATTTTTATATTTCATGGCATGTTAGCTTCTCAATATGGATAATATGAAGGTGTTTCAAATGCATAAGGTTAAGTTGAATGCATTTTTAATTTGTTAAATATTAAAAATTATATATATTGTGTGAAGGGGTCGATGGTGGTAATTTCACACAGAGAACTAGTAGGTATATAAACTTTGACCTCTATAAAAACGAGTTTATGAATAGCTTTTCGTCCGATAAATGGAGTAGTTTTTAGGTTAAATATTTGTAATTTTGAGAGAAATAGGCTTTTGAGATGTTGGTTTGAGCTTTTCAACTACATGGATGCTATGAAAGACTTTATGTAAGGTTGCTAGTGGAGAAGGCATTAAAGTCATTGAAATTTTTAATTTTTTTATTCACTATTATGCAGTATTCGTATTTAGATAGTTTTTGATTTTATATCTCATATTTTCATCACCTAATTGCTCATTTTCGTCCAATAGATTATTGAGTTTACTGTTTAATAATAGGAATAGTGGTGAATGAACCAATTGTTCTATTAATCTTTACAAGTCTTTAGAATATTTTAAGAGGAACTTGGTGTTCAAATCCTTCATGAGAAAAGTACAAATTTGATTATTTAATTACAATGTTTGAGAAAGTGCAAGTTTGTTACTAAGTAGCTTGCCTTAATCAAAGTAAATGTGACAAAGCATTATTAAAAGTTATAAACTCAGATACAAACAATAGAAAAGATGAATCGGCGAAGGAATTCCATCATGATCAGGCTACTTGGATTATGGTTATGGGTCTCAACTAGAGTAAAATTTGTGTAGATTAGTCAAGTTAAAGTTTTGAGTCCTTGAACCCTTCCTTTTTCCATTAAAAAAAAAAGGGGGAAAAGAAATAACTTTAGGCTTTGAGGAGTCTTTGCCACCATGTTAACTATTATGAGTAGGATAAAGCTATTTGAGTTGGGTGGATTATTGATATTTAGTCTTGACATAAGGACAGCTTTTATATTATTCATTGTGGAGGTCCATCTTTGTTAGACAAATTAGGATGAGCGTTGTCTAGAATTTATAGAGCTCTAGTGGCTAAGCTCGATTTGTGAAGCCCTTAGATCAAGACAAGATCTAAGAGTATACTTTGACTGTCTGTTAAAGAAATGGAGGATACCTAACAATCTTTATTACTGTTATAATGAGACCCCTAGTTGAGGATTTGTTCTTCTGTTCCTCCCTAGCTATTTGAAGGATTGGAATTCTTATACCACTTTAATTCACTGAGAAGGATACCTGAGGTTGCCTGGATCCAACACTCCAATAGAAGTTTGTTTTAACCAGTATGATACATGAGACGATTATAAGAAATTTCTTATTTGAGTCTAATATTTGAACCTAACAAGGATGTTTCAGGTTGTTTGTTTAATTTCGCACATCAAATTAACGAAACCAACAAAGCTGATAGGTAGAAACATCAATACTCCAAATTGTAAAGGTATTTACGAAGTATGATGCATGCTTACGCGTTTATGGAGATATAAGCAGCAAGATCTTTAGAAATGGCATAAATCTGGCCGCTGGCATGTCTAAAATATCTATTTCCCTCTTCTCCAAACTTCCAAAATTCTGGTTCATGGTATTTCACTCCTCTGCAAATAAGAGATAAAGAAAATCTTATGAGAGAATATAACCGTATACGTCTGTGTTGATGGATTCTATTTACTTACTTCCTTGAGAGAACTGGTCCGGATTTCATGCATCCAATGTAGATTCTTGGTTTAGCTCTATAACGAGCAAGCCTGGTTGCTAGCATGCCTGCAATATTAGATAGCGTTTGATTGAGAGAGAGAAAGAGAGGAGTTAAAAGGATGCCTTATGTTGATAGGCCCAAAGGATAAATAGGCCATGGGAGTCCTTCAAATTATTTTGGCTACTAAAACTTTCACTGAAAATTCATGTTGATTCTCAAACTTTCAGTTTTTACAGTTTACTCTCCTATGTTTTAAGAATGTTACATCCCAGATGTCCCATTAGGTGGGATAAGTTACAATCAATCCATGTATTCGTATCAGAATCATACGCTATCTATTCAGTCAATTTTAATAAAATTCATGCAATGAAACATCAGAAATGCAATATTCTTTAAATATGCGAAAGTAAACTGTAACAACTGTAAGTTTGAGGATCGAATTTTAACTGAGGATCAAAAATATATTTTAGCCTTTATTTTTTATCTTTTTGCATACTAGTCCAATCCTAATTACCATTGCATTAATAGAAGCAAGATTACTCTAATTCTTGACTTGGAAACGCTTCTTTTAAATAAATTAATAAATAAGTTTCTAGGAATGAGCACATATTGGCTTTATAGTTTATCCTTGGTTCTCACTGCTTGATTTAGTTTGGGCCCTCTAACATCTAGAATTTTGCCCTGGCTAGGGCTGTGCAAGGGTTTGAAATTAGAACTGGGAAAGGATGGCCTGTTTAAATTTGTGGGATTTGATCTATATATTTACCACTCTATCCCACTTTTTTCTTGTAATTGTGTCTTAATTACTACATTCTTTCAAGTCTTTTTACCCTCCTAGGAGAACTCAAAATACCTTCTATACTTGAGAATTTTGCACATAAAAATAGCAAGAAAGACAATAGAAAATGAAGGCTCACCAAGATTAACATGCACATCATCATCAACCTTCACATAGAAATCAGCATCCCATAAAGATACCGCTGTGGCGAAGAACACCCTTGTCTTGGATGAGAGCTCATGGTACCCCTCCACATGCTCAAGCCTTAGAAAATCCCTTGTCTCAGCCTCCTCTGCATCAATTGCACGGTCGAGAACTCCTCCTCGTGTGGCACTGTGACCGATCACAAATCTTATAACGATCCCCTTCTCCTCCAGTCTCTTGAGCTTAGACCCTATAAAAAGAGCAGCAGAGATGGTCCAACGATAAGGATTACTTCTTTTTCTTTTTTTTTTGTTGTCCCTTCTTTAAACAATTATAGGAGGCAAAGGAGCAATTAGGACCTCTTAGCATCCAGGTTTCTCGAACCGAATCACGCCTCTTCTTGGAGCTGAATGCAGTGTTGATTCCAATCACGAGAAACGCCTTCTGAAGCCCCCCCTTGCTGGACCCCATGGCAGCTCCTCCACGTGAAGCCTGGCCTCCATTTTGGTTTGCTCGAGCTACTGCCAGTTCCATCTCCAATGAAGAGATCGATTTGTCCAACGACCTATATACACACACAAATAAATTATATTGCCTGAAATGAAACGCAATGCGTATGTCTTAGCTGTGAATGAGAGCTTAAACTCACTGAATTGCTTCATGAGTCTTTGAGACCTCTCCCATGATGTCCTTCGCATTGCCCTCACCAAGCCTCTGTAAATATATATTGGAGTGATTTAATTATGATAGCTCACGATTTTTTCTTCTTGTTGGCATTTTCAATGCATTGGACTGTGAGAAAGCTTACACGCTTATGCTCGCAATCATGTGCTATGAGAGAGAGTTTTGACTCTCGAGCGATGGAAGTTCTTTGCTGTCTGGCCTCCAATGGCAAGACCCCTGTTCGGGTGCTGAAGAGCAAGCCCATGAAGAAGCTCGCCATGCAGAGCACGAGTATTGCCTTTCCTGGGAGTGACCTCCCCCTTGGCTTCTTCTCAGACTCTGCCGGCCTTTCGCTGGCTGCCTTCATGAGTCCACGCATCAGAAATATTTAGATCCAAATATTTTGATCAAGAAATGAAGGCAAAGTAGAGGAGCATGGGTTTGGTTGAGCCTTGGAGCAACAACATGGCTTTAAACAGGGGATTTAAGCCATCATATCAAGGTCTGTGGCTGGAATGCTGTGCGAAGCCTGAAAGAGATAGTTGGGAGAGTGAAAACTATAATAGAAAGCGATCTAGCATTATAAATTACTAAAAGATGGTGTTTGGGTTAATCGTTAAACCTTGTGCAACATTAAAAGAGTGAGAGCGTAGCTCAGCCATTCCAATGCTGCAATGCATTCAGTTTGCAAGGCGCTTCGTGTGAACTTGTTTCATGCTTTACGTGTGAGACGTGGAGGGGGGAGGAGTGTGAGTTGAAAGGCACTTGATGCCAGCTATTGGTCACCATGCATGAATAAAAAGTCCGTAGTTTTGAAGGTTGGGTGCTTAACATGCTTATCAAAAAATCTCCAATTCATGAGTGTTACATTGCCCAAGTTGTTTGCAAACCATAAAATTATGCATCTATTTCAGTATTTTTGATTTGTCAAGATTTATTTAATTTATATGAAAGATGAATAAATGGTATTTATTTTAGTTCTTTCTCTTCTTCTTTCTGTTTGCCCCCTCCATTTTTTTGGAGTATATATTCATCTATTTTTATACATATTATTTTTTTATTTTCTGTTTTCGGATTTTTTTTTTTTTTCTTCTAACATATATTAATGCATATAGAAGTTAACTGAACTTTCAGTATATCTTTTGAACTTAGACATTTTTTTTCTAACATTTATTAAGGGGAGTGGGGAAGTGCTTGTTTTCTTCATTAAAGAGTTTGGCACATAAGTTGGTGTTGCTAATGTAGAAAAGTGAAGACTAAGATGTCATTTTCTAGGGTGTTGAATGTAATACTTGTGGCCAAATATTACTATGTTTTTCGGATGAGCTTTGTAGAATTTATGGTAGCATAAGTTAAGGAATATCTCTGAGTAGTAAATAGGAGATATGACAATAAAACCAAAGCTCAAAATTGATCAAGGATAAAAAAGTTTGCAGTCATTTGGGCTTTGTTAGAAATAGGAGGATGGAGTATCCATGTGGGCATTGATTTCAAAGACAAAGGTTGGAGAGGAACATGGACCAAACAAAGTATGATTATTGAAGCTATTGCTAAGTTGTAAGATTGCTAAAATTTCTATCAACTGCTGTGCAACAGTGCGACAAGTGGTCAGTTTTAGCTACTGAATGCTCAAAGGCCATTTAATGCCATCTGTGAAGCATTTCATGTGCTAAGACAATACTGCCATCTTATGTGCAGTATGACTCTAAAAATCTTGCACAAGATTGTTGTATGTTTTGAGTCCATAGATGTCTTGGAGCTCAATTATTTAATGACATCCAATCAAACACTGGTTTTTCTTAGCATTGCCTTAATGACCGAGATTCATAGGGTTGGAATCAATGATTTAAATTGCATAAAAATCTCACCATTCAACTTATGGATATAGAATTTATTGGGGGTGACAATGGGTTGCATATCTAGGAGGACCTACAGCTGTGCTTTTTATGTAGTTTGAGCTCTCTGTCCAAAGGATGTGCTGTAGGTGATCACTTTTGGAAAGATATTGGATTGAGGGATTGACCTTGGGCCTCTATGGTACAGTGACAATGGATTGAAGACAGCTACTGTGATAAAGGTACATTGTAGACTTAAAATTGCTGTGCGACTTTTGGTTTCATCATTGATTAGGAGGACGAGAAATAATTCAGTAATGCAGAAATCTCAAACAAAACAAGAGGATTTAATGTAAGGTTCCCTTGGACATATAGAAAAATCATGATATTTCTTCCTTTAAAAAAAAAAAAATAGAATTACTAGTCATGATTTTGTAATGATAAATGTTTGAATGAGCAAGGAAATTTCAAGGAAGTCCTCACTGTATGAAACTAAAAATTTCTAAATCAGGTGCATATTTCAAATTCATGTTTTTATCTCTTTCTTATTTTCATTTTTTTTTTTCATTTCTGAACTCTCTTATTAACAACCAAAGATCTGCTAAAAAATTTGGATTTTTAATTTAAAAAATCAAATTATTAAAGAATATGATTTTTAAATTTTCTAATCTCTATGTAGAGCTTAACTATTTGTGGCCTATACATGAAGCGAAGCACCAAAAATTTGGGTATATAATTTTCCTTTCCTATTCCCTTGTTGGTTTTAATTGAATATTTGGGTCTCCAAACATGTAATGATCAGGGGGGTTTCCTCTTACCTCATTATATTATTAAAAAAAAACAATGGTATAGTTGGATCTTAGAGATAAAATAAGCCAGAGCTCATGGTTGCAATTTTTTTGACCTCCAAACAAAGATAGGAAAGATAAAGCTCCCTCGTAGCACCATATGACCTCCAGCAAAATTTTCTATAATTATACTAGCTCCTTGCACCATATATCAGAAAAATTAATCATCAAATTTAACTTCACCTCCTTACCATAGTGTTTGAGGTAATTTTAGTCACCACCATAAAATATCGGCAAGTCACATTAAGAGAAGGAACACATCACTTATAAAATGGGTTGATTTGGGTACCAACCTAAAAATTTTAATATTTGAAATATGACAAGTGCCAATTAGGGTATGCAGTCTGGATATCGAGTTTAATATAGTATCCTAATTTGGGCATTTGGCTTACTTAGTTGCCTATTAGGTCAAAATCTTCATAATTAGATCAAATCCAATGTTCAGGCTTAATCAATGGACCCGATTATCAATAATTGAGTCAAATTCAATTTTTGAATTTAGCTAGTAAATCTAATTACTAATAATTGGGTTAAATGCAACATTTTGGCTCAGTCATTTGATTCAATTTTTGATCTTCCAATTAGCTAGGATGAGATTAAGGCATTTAACCTAATTTCCTAAACCAGGCTCAATTATAGTGAAAATTAGATTTGAATGGGTTCAAGCCCAATTGAGGACATGACTTGTGATCAAAAGAAAATAAAAAGATAATTTTGACATCAAATTAAGATCGTCAAGTTGGTTTAAGGCATTATACTAAGGTTTTAGTTTGGAAAGGAAAACCATAGGGCTTGATCCTGAATCATTTAAATTCCTCATCATCCTTATCCTTATCTCACCAAGAACTTCTCATCCTTATCATTATCTTACCAAGAACTCCTTATCCTATCTTACTAAGATTAAGTCGCCATAAATCAAAAATCACACAATTGCTCTTATCATGGCAACAAAAATAGATGGCACAAAAAAAGCCCAAAAAAAGGGAAATGGGAGAAAGTAAAAAAAAAAAAGAGAAGATCACTTGATCCATGCAAGAGCAATTGGAAACAAACCAATCCCAAAAATGGATGATTGGATCAAGCTTTAGAGAAATTAGTGCACCTTGATCCCCTCCGGATCACTCCCTTTGGAACGAATGTGACTCTCACGTTGTGCTCTACGTTGGAGTCTCCACCTTTAAATTCAACCTTCTCATGCCTCTCTCATGCATGGAGGAGTGGAGAGATCCGACCCCCAAAAAAAAACTCTCCTCTAACATTCGATACCTCACTTCCCTCGTCCCCTCTGCTTAAAACCTAATTTTCTTTTTGAACATTCTGAAGCCCCTCTATCCCTCTGAGAAGCATTTTTCTGGTCCCTAGAGCCCCTTGGCCCCCAAAAAAAAAACCTCTACAAAGAAGAACCCACACCAGTGGGTGTGAGGGCTTCCTCAAAAGAGCAGGTTCCTTAGAAGAATCGCAAAAGAGCAGCTTCCCTAGAAGAACCGAGGCTACAAGGGAGAGAATCTCCAAAGAAGCTGAGATTGAAGGAGAGAGAACCCAAAGGGCATGAAGGCTTTCCCAGGGAGAGAATCCTCAAAAGAGACAAGGTTATAGGAAAAAAGAACCCACACTAAGGAGCATAAAGCTTTCCAAAACTAGCGGGTATAAGGGTTTCCCCAAAAGAACCGAGGCTCTGGAAGGGGGTTGCAAGCTGAGATCCTTGTAGAGGGCTATAGGGGAAAGAATTCCTAAAAGAGCTGAGGAAGTTGTAAGGGAGAGAATCCATAGAGCCTAAAGGCTTTCCCAAGGGAGAGAATGCCTAGAAGAGCTAAGGCTATGGGGGATAGAACCCATACTAGCAGAAGAAGGAAGAGCCTTCCCTAGGTACCATCCTAGGCACTAGGGACTAGGCTTCTCAGAAAAGCTGTGCTGAGGTTGCAAAAGGAGGCACCTGAAGACTTTTCTCCGAAAGGAAAAAGAGCCAAGCATGCCCAATAATTTGAAGTGGCACAAGCCCAAAGCTAGAAGCAACCCAAGCCTGATCCAAGTTTAGATCAAGTGACGATCTAGTCAAAGAAGAGCATTGCTCCAAAAAAAGCCCAAATCAAGTCCATATTAGGCCTAGATCGAGCCTAAATGAAGTATTGCTCCAAAATCAATTAATGAAGATTGCTTCAAAAATTAAATTCAATCCAAATAGAGCATTACTCTAAAATCAAATGGAGCATTGCTCTAAAAATTAAATTAAATTCAAATGGAGCATTACTCTAAACATCAAATAGAGCATTGCTCCAGAAATTAAATTCAATCCAAATAGAGCGTTGCTCAAAAAATCAAATTAAGCATTGCTCCAAAGTTAAATTCAACCAATGGAGCATTGCTTCAAAAATCAAATTCAATTTGGAACATTGCTTTAAAATCAGGTTCGATTAAACCAAAATCAAACTTGAATCAAGTTCAATCAGAAGCCTTACTTTAAGATTGGATCAGATCAAACCAAGATCAAACCCAAATCAAGTTCAATATGAAGCATTACTTTAAGATCGGGTTAGTTCAAATAAAGATCAAACCTGAATCAAGTTTAATCCAAAGCGTTGCTCCAAGATCGGTTTGGATCAAACAAAGATACAAATTCGAATCAAGTTCAATCTAGAGTATTGCTCCAAGATTGGGTTAGATCAAGCCAAGATCAAATCCAAATCAAGTTCAATTTGGAGCATTACTCCAAGATTGGATTAGATCAAGCCAAGATCAAATCTGAATCAAGTTCAATTTAGAGCATTACTCTAAGATCGGGTTAGATCAAGCTAAGATCAAATTTGAATCAAGTTCAATTTGGAGCGTTGCTACAATATCGGACTAGATCTAACCAAAATCGAACCCGAATCAAGTTCAGTATGGAGCATTGCTCTTAGATCAAGCTAGATCTAACCCAGATCGAACTTGAATCAAGTTAAATAAGGGGCTTTGTTCTCAGATCGGGCTAAACCCAAACCTAGATCAAGCCCAAGGCAAGTTTAATATAGAGCTTTGCTCCCACATCAAGCTAAATCTGATCCAAATCGAACCCGAATCAAGTAAAATGTAGAGCCTTACTCTTAGATCGAGCTAGATCCAAACCTAGATCAAGCCCGAAATAAATTCAATCTGAAGCTTTGCTCCCAAATTGGGCTACATCTAACTCAGATTAAACTCGAATCAAGTTAAATATAGAGTCTTGCTCTTAGATCGGGTTAAGATCAAACCCAAGTGAAGTTCGAAGGGAAGCTTTGCTCCTAGATCGAAATAGATCGAACCCAAATTGAATTGCTGCTGGAATGGGTTAAATTGAACCCAGATGATGCCCAAATCAAACTCAAAAAGAAGCCTTGCTTCTGATTCGAGCCTAGCTCAACTTAATATAGAGCCTTGCTCCTAATTCGAGTATAACTTGATTTAAAAGGGAGCCTTATTCCTAATTTGAGTACAACTCAACCTAAAAAGGAGCTTACTTCTAATTTAAGTATGACTTGAATCAAAAATAGAGTTATGCTCCGAATTTGAGTTTAACTCGACCCAAATAGGAGCTTTACTCTCAATTCAAAATCAACTCAAAAGGAAGCCTTATACCCAAAATTAAGTCTAAGTTGGCTCAAAAGGAAGTTTTATTCCTACATCAAACTTAGGTTAGCCCAAGCTAACACAAAGAGGAGCCATGATCCTAAGTTTAAAGGAGACATGCTATTGAATCAAGCTAAAGAGCTATGCTCAACCAAAGAGGAGTCATCTCCTAATTTAAGCCAAAAAGGAGATTTGCTTCTAACTCAAGCAAAAGTGGAATACGACTAACAATTAAAGACAACAAAAAGTTTTGCTCTCAATTCTAATCAAAGAGGAGCTATACTTCTAATTCAAATCAAATTCAAGTCAAAGAGAAGCCAGACTCTTAATTCAAATAAAAAATGAGCTATGCTTCTAGGTCAAATCAAAGAAGAGCCATGCTCCTAAATTAAACTAAAGAGAGCCATGCTCCTATATCAAGTCAAATAGAAGCTAGGCTCCTAATTCAAATCAAAGTGGAGCCTTGTTCCATCAAATACTCGAAGCCTTACTCTATCAAAATTTCGAAGTCGCACTCCACTAATGATTATGAATCATCTTCATGAAGACAATATGCACAAAGCCTACCCACATGAGGCTTGAACTTAAAGCTGAAAAGAGGACAAACATGAGGGACAAAAGATGGACAAACATGAACTGTTGTAATTCACAAACAAGAGAAATATAAATGATAATAATAAAATTTTTTCTTTTCATATTTCTGTGTCTGCACTACATGGCTAAGTAGAATTATGATATGTTAATAAAAAATATCCCAACACATAAGGTAGGAGTAAATAACAATGAGGACTTATGCCCACTGAAAATCTAGGCCTCACATCTCCTAAAAAAAAGTCATCATTAAGAAGGCGCAAAAATATAAAACATACTCTTGCATCTCATATCATCCTCACTGAGGTGATCCCACTAAGGCAGAGGATGGTACGAAGGTCAATGCATAGATCTACCAATGGTAGGTTTGGTGTGTCTGGAGACCTAGGTTTTGGTTTACATGAAGAGGATGGGTAGGTTTCGGGTAAGGGTGGGGTTTGAAAAAAATATACTAGTGTTGATTTTAGGTTACCCATCTAAGGTCCAATCAAAGGAAACATGCCTAATGCTAAAGAGGGGGAAAAAATATCTATTTGGACTCCTTGAAATCAAAGAGATATGTTTAACGATTTCAACAACTAAGTTGCTGCATGGGCAAGAGTTATATGAAATCGAGCTCAAACCATGACGCTATGTGTCTGTAGAAAGTCTCTAGGATCAGTTTCCAATAAAAAACCCTAACTTTGGATGCAAAAACACAACTCCCTTTTACATAAATAACGCATGCATGGGTTAGGAGTATCCAACTTACATAATTTTTTTATGTAAAATCATTTTAAAGATAGTAAATCAAATCAAATGACTTTAATAATAGATGCAGGACCCCCTCATCTAAATCTAAACTTAGGCTAAATTTAAGTTGAGATGGTTTCTTTGTTTCTCTCTCTCATTCTATATATATTTATTTATTTATCATTGACTTCTTATGTAATAACTTTGCTTTTGCTATCTGGTGCTAAGTTAAGAAAGGGAACCCTAGATCTTGTCACGCAATAGTCACAACATATTGGAAACTTTGACTAAGTACCTGTTTCTTTCTCTAAGTTATAGGCCTTGAAGTATTTCTGAAACTACTACAACAAGATATTTATTAGTTTGCAACCATAACACTCATAAGCATGAGTGCATTAAGGCAAAGTCAACATGCAGCGAGAGTTCACTGGTGCTCGATAAAGGACATGGCTCTAGGTGCTTCAACTTGTTGAAAGTAACCTAAGTATGGCTTGATTTGCCTCTTGCTGTTATTGATAAGAAAAAGAGAAGAGTGATAAGGTCCTTGATGACAATAACAGTGAAAGAGAAAAGGGACAAAAAGTGGTGCAATCTCCCTGCAGCAATTAGAGCAAATCTCCTTTAAACACTCCTTTTACTTTTTACAATGCAGTATCAGTCCAGAGATCCTCGAAATCAAAGCAAATCGAAGACATTCAGGCCCTAAAAGGTCTTCTCTGTTACAGTCAATTATTAAAGAAACAAAAGAAAGATAAACAAGAGTTATCAATCCACCTTTTCACCAAGTTGGGTCCATACCTAACAGAGGCATCTCCATGCCTCTCCTCTTTTTTTTTTTTTTTTTCCTCTCTCTTTTCTTTTTTAACCGTCTTTGATACAAGGATAAAGTCGATATAAAGTTAAAACAAAATATATTAGGTTATAGCACTTCACAAAAGTATATCTTCAGGTTCTACAAGCTTTGAGGAGCTGAAGCTGTGGAACTCTTCCTCACCATAAGGCCCGTTTTGAGGACCAGAGCTAAAAGATGGATTATAAGAATACCATCTAGACCAGTATAGATAGTTTAAAAAATTAAGGAGGCTAAGTGCTGCCAGAAGCCAATAGAAAAGGTCCAGCCTATCCTTGTTTAGGTTATTGTCACTGAGCCAGCCACTCCGAGAAGGTCCTGAAGTCACCTTGTTCACCATTGAGACTAAAAGAGAGCTCAAGAAGAACCCAAATGAGTAGGAGCAGTAAGTCATGGCTGTTAGAAAGGACTGCATCCCTGCCAAGGACTGCTTGTAGAAGAACTCAACGAGGCCTACAGCTGTGAACATCTCTGAGAGACCAAATATGAGGTACTGTGGGGCAACCCAGAAGATGGAGAGCTGCTTGTTTGAACCAACAGCCAGGTCCCTCCTCTTGCTCTCCACCAGTGCAGCTGAGACCATCGAGAAGGTCACAGTGAAGAGGCCTACACCGATGCGTTGGAGGGGAGAGATACCGGAGTCCCTGGAAGTTAACTTGCGAGCGAGAGGGACGACGACCATCTCATAGATCGGGACTAGAAAGATGAGAATGAGGTATGGGATGGATTGGAGAGAAGCAGGGGGAATGTGGAATGTTTTGGTGAGTCTAGTATCCATCGAGCTTCCTTGCTGGACTGAGAAGGTCTGCAGTTGAGCTAAGATTGTGTTGAAGATAATGGTGCATGCGAATATAGGGATCACTGAGAGTATTATCTTCACTTGCTCCACTTGGGCCATGGTGCACAGCTTCCATGGGCTCTCCGTTGTATTAGAACCATCCTGGATTCGAATACATGCTTTGTCCAAGAACCTGAGATTAAGTTTAGATGATGTTTAGAACTCAAAGGAGCCATGTGATGAAGCTTGCACCTTCCCAGACTTTTAAAATTACTACCATTTATACACTTGTATGAGTGAAGTTTATGATTTCAAGTACTTGGAAATCGAAGTCGGAAACAAGAGCATGGCTGCATATAATATGCTAACCTGAATCTCTCAGTGTGGAGAAGTCTGGTGGCATTGGAAGAGACATCAAGGCCTGAAATGATTTTGTGGTTGCTGGCACTGTTTATGCTTGGGCGAAGCAACTCAGCATTCGAGGGGCAAACTTGCTTTCTCTTGGTAATGGCAGCTACTAAAACCTGCCAAAGTGATCATAATTTGAACAGTTCTGAATTACCACACCAATATATTCTAACAATATCAAGAACATCTAAAAAAAAAGTTCATCTCCTGATCAGTTCCTTAGAACATGGTATAGCAGCATATACTATTGCACGCTTGAGGACTCGTTAAGGATGCATGCTCAAAACTTAATTTAATCAGTAGATTTTAGACTGTTAAGTGTCTTTTTTTTCTTTTTTTTGACGTGAAATTATGGAGTGGAAGCCCCCAAGCTTTAACCGTATATTAGACTGTACAGAGAAAGGGATTTACAAAAGGGTGTCAAGACAAGGATAACAAAGCTTTCAGGGCCAGGTGTGCTGAAGCTGCTTTTAGAGTTAAAGTCTTTCAAGGGTCAAAGCACTGAAACAGCATGCGATAAGAAAGGCAGCTTTAACCATAAGAAAGGCTGACGCCTAATCAAAAGTTAGTCCCCCATACTGTGAAAAAGAAAATCCAACAAGCTACTCGTCTCTTTAAAATTACAACAGGTCTGTGCCACTAGCAATAGCTTAAAAGAAATCCACCACCATGATGTCAACAAGAGTAAACAAAGATGCAAATGGGAAACTTCACTGAAGTTCCAACAGAGAAACAAGTTGTGAACAGCACTACATTTGTGCAAGGTTGGTTAGTAGAAAAAGCCTTAGAATAATCATTATAATCCCAGACTTGTTAGGAAACGTTTCGGGCAAAAGAATCCTTGTGATAGCATTAAATAACTACTGGCTTGAACCATCGATCCATCATGTTTTTGCTTATCAACATGAACAAAACTAAAGTATAAAGCATGCAGAATGAATTAGTAAAGAAGATAATATTGTGTTTTAGTCTTTTGAACTTTGAGTAAGCACAAAGGTTTTCTCCATCAGCAAAATAACTATTGGAGTACACCATCGTCATTACCCTTATCAACATGAAAAAAATAAAATAAATAAAATAAAATGACATTAAACAAAATAGAAAGTAGGCAGCACGACTTTGTAAAGCAGAAAATATTGTGTGATAAATCTATCGAAGAGTAAACATTTGTTTACATTCTTCTCCATTACCTTCATGGAATTAAACAAAGAAACACTTTTTTCTATTAAGGAAATAGAATGCACTGAAAAATAGTAAATGTTTTAGAATCATAAGAAACTAGGACATAAGAGCCTGTAAGTCATCCCATCTCAAACTTAACTACAAGTTTGCTGAATTTGTCAAGCTATACTGAGAACATGAGAACAGAATGGAGTGTTTTGAGTCTTACTCTTGCAATAGGAGTGAAGATGCTGCCCTGAGGGGGTTTGTTTCTATAGTAGAACATACCACAAATCAAGCTAGCTAGCCCCATGACCATGGTAGCTGCTGATACGCCGAATCCGACAGCCATCCCTGACTGCGTCTGGACCCAGATAAGAACAGTGAGAGCGACGAGTTCTCCGACGCAGAAGCTAAAGTAAGCAGCATTGAAGTATGTGGAAAGCTTCTTGGACTGATCAGGATCATCCTTCCTGAATTGGTCAGCACCATGGGACATCATGTTGGGCTTGAGGCACCCACTTCCCAAGGCAACCAGGTAGAGAGCAATAAAGAATATAGTGGCCTTAAAACCTTTGGCTTCTGAGCAGTGGTCTCCTTCGGATGTCATGCTGCATTGTGGAGGCCTTAGCTGAGGAAGGTGTGCTTGGACTGACAATAGTATGAAGCCCTGATATAAAGAGCATAATGACCTACCAATGTAAGAAGAACAATCTCATCCTTTATTATTACTTCTTTTTTTTTTTTTTTTTTGTGCCTTTTGCAATCATTCATATCGACAAATCCTTTATTTTTTAATGGTGGGCATGAGGATTTCGCTATCCCTGTAAAATTATGAACATATACAATTCCAAACAAGAGAAAGTGGTCAGGCCTACTTGGTTCTACCTTCTAGGTGAAGATATTGTTGTTAATTGTCGTACTAACTTACGTTCCATTAAAAATAGAGCTTCATAACTTTCCTAGATAAAATTCCATAACGGTATTCTTGGCTTTCTTTTGATTTATTCAAATAATTACTGCATAATTCTTCTTGAACAAGAAATGACTAGGCCCAAATTACTCATTCTTATTATAATTTTATGGTTGAAGTATGAGGGATAACGACTGTATGAGTAGGAGAAACACTTACTGAGAGCTCCACAAATCCAAAGATCAACATAGTCCAGAAGCTCCCAAGGTAAGAATCTGAGAGGAATCCACCAAGCAGGGACAGGAGGAAAATGGTCCCAATGAAGTTGGTCACTATGTTTGCCGATCTCGACAGGGGGAAGTGCATCTCATTGAACACATACGTTATGAGGTTGTTCCCAACTGCAGCGATTGACATGATTTCTAGTGCTTGAAGGCCTAAACAAGAAAGATAGAAGGAACCACTTCACCCATCAATCACTTAATATGCTTAAGAGAACCCAAAATCTACTTAATACACAAACGCAACAATTGAAGCTTTTAAACCCCTTGGGGTTAGAGACATTCAGTCTGCTTCTCTTATAATTTGTTTAAGTATAAAAATTTAATAATAACTGGATGTATTTTATATATAACAAGAAAATAAGCAATAATAAGGGAGGCCTAAATCATTCACTATGATTAGATGAAAGATGTAACATGGAATACATGAACAAAATAAAGATTAAAGAAAGTCCAAGTGCCAGATTGCTGGCTGGGATCATCACAAAATTTCATCTTCCGAAAGGAATATCCTTTAGAGCGATCCTTCTCTAAAACGTTAACTATTGTACCACAAATCAAGGAAAAAAAATCAGAAACCAAAAACATGAGAAGGTGAGGAAAACATGAACAACTAATAGGGCCATCAGTTCAGTTTTAATATCAACTATAATAATATATGACGTAATCAGAGCCTACAAAACTGAACTAAAACCGCTAGGCACTAGCAGACTGCGAGCTAGAATGAAACCATTTCTCAGTAGGTAAAGGGGAAAAAAAAAAAATCAATAGGTGGGACTTTCAGGTGCTCAATTATGAAGCTATCATAGTGTGTATGTGAGTGAGAGAGAGAGAGAGAGAGAGAGAATCAACATCAAGCTATCATGCGTGATATTATTAAATTTTAACTCCAGACTGGGGAGCACGTCGAGATGGTACCCTAAAGCATGATCACACTCTCACACACACACACACACACACACACAAAGAGTGGGGGAAGAGAGAGAGAGAGAGAGAGAGAGAGAGAGAGAGAGAGAGAGAGAGAGAGACCTAAAATAAATGCAGCAGCTTTTAAGCCCCCATGCTTGTTGGGCTTGCAGGTTCTGCCCCTCCAATCAAGGGAAACCTCGGGAAGCAGGGATTCTACTTTGATATTCTTTGTCTGAATATCCATAACCCTACCCTAGGACAATATATCTCACCACACTCTCAATATTCTCCTCTCCTCTCCTCTCCTCTCCTCTTAGGTGAGAGTCTCTTGGAGAGCTCAATTCACTGCACAATGGTAGCTCCCATGATCCCAAGATAAGCTTAGTAAATTTTGATCACTTGATGCTGCTATTTATAATAATGGTGGGAGGGGTGGTGGGATGTCTTGGTTTCACTCTTTGGCTAAAAGAATGATGCGCTTTGGAGGATAGTGCAGGTCACTATGGAGAGGCTAGAGCTTTTCTAGGGTGCATAGGAGAGCAACAGAAAGCTAGCATAGAAATTCTTGGAAGTGGGCAGCTTATCAAAATCCTTTATTATTTCATACTGAGATGGCCACTAATTAATAACAAAATGATACTAAATGTTTTTAGTGGCATGGGATACAGAAAGTTGGCATCCCACACAAACCAGCATGCATCTTTTCATGCATTAGGTCAACCCAAAGTGATATAAACACCATCATACGTATTAAAGCTCAAACGTACACCACATAACAAACAACTACAAGGTGAACGTACATGCAAACTATTATTCTGGCCTTCGTCCTTTGTATGTTGTTGCGTACTTGCATGTACGTTGGTGTGTATAATCATCCATGAGAGGTGGAAAATGAGATAAGAATGAAAGATATAAGGCACTTAAAAATAGATACAAATTTGTCTTTCTATTACCATACTGAAAAAGCCTTTTGCAACGGGATTCTCTCTCCCTCTCCCCCACGCCCCCACCTTCTCTCTTGTTTGGTTTATCTATATTAACTCTTTTGGTGATGGTCATGGCACGTAAGCTGGTGGGTGAATGGAGTGGCTGTCCATCTCAAGAAGTTGCAGTACCATAAGGAGTCCCCATTGGAAGATGATGTCAAGCAGATATGCACATGAACCTGCCTCAGTATCAGAGAGCAAGCTGTTAGGACTAACTTGACAATTTTGTGTATACACCACACCTATTTTGAATAAATTATCATCATCTTTGTTGGTGTCCCTCCTTTTGAGATCTAAAGCAATGAGCCATTGAAGAAGGAACGATTCGTGAAGTTATATAAGAAATCACAAGTCATGCTTTCCTTTGCAGTGCACTGCTCAAGGCTAGTACACGCATAAATTTAAAAATATAATGCTGTGCACCATATAGCTAATTAAGTGGCCATACTTGCTCTGAGGATGCTTGGTTCCAATTCCAACGGGAACAGCCGTAGCACATGCTTTGCTGGATGAGAACAGAATTTTTGTCCATACTTGCTCTTGAACAGCTACAACCTGAGAAGAGAAATAAATTTAAAAATATTGCAGAGTCTTGTCAAAGAAAAGGTGGAGACTGTATGCTAACCAGCATGTTTTTCTGCCGGATATTTTGGTTGCCGGATATTTTGGAGGACTCGAACTCAAAAGATTTCTCTTGATCACTTGATATCACATACCTAACGAGTACAAACAGACATAAAGACATATCATGGCATTCATGTTCCCTTCTTTCCATCACAGTACTCCTTGATTTCTTCTGGCCTATCAACTTTTGCATCGCATCCATGCATGGAAAACTATCCTTTAGAGCTAACTACATATTAACTTAACATATCATGACTTCAGCCGAACTCGTAGGAAATGTTGAGGCATTGGAAAGTCTGGATGTGGCCAAGTCTTAACCAAAATCATAGCATGCCTCCATACACTTCTACAACTATTTCTCTGGTTGAGAGGCCCTTTTCCATATGATGACTTTCACTCGATTCCAGAGTTCCAACTAGATAGCCTCTTCCACAGGCTGCTACTTTTGCAACTTAAACTCTGGATGCCTATGCATTAAAAATACGTCAATCATTCATGTTATAAATAGGATTGCATCAATGGCAATCCATTCAATTTGCCATGCACTGGTGTGCTAAGACTTGTACAGAAGATGACTTGGATCTAGAGTTTGTCCACTCAGAGCATTTGTAGAAGGCTACTACTAACGACTGCCAAATGGTTGGCACCCTTGGGATTATTGTGGAAACCTAAGCCCACTCGACTTTGCATGTGGTAGAAGGTTACAAACTTTTTTTCCCCCCATTGTTGGTGGTAATTCTATCTATGTATAGAATATAGCTTAACTCCACCTATGTTTTATGTATAGCCAATTCCAGGTCTGGATGGATGAGAAGCATTGCAGTAGATTGGCGGCCAGTGCATAGCTATAATAACGTCTTATAAACGTAAACTTGAAAAGATCCACCTGCTGTTAAGATAATTTTCACAATTCTAACATTCTCCAATGTCATATGGGGGAGCATGGGGGCCTTAAGATTGGACCACTGAAAATGTACACATAAAGTTAATCGATGGCCAGCCAGACTAACTGGATGAGAGAACCACTCCACAGCAAGCGATTCCCTTGCAGCAACCACTGATCAGAGAATAAGGTCATATATGGTCCCTGAAGTTGAGACCACAAGAGCAATGGAAATCAAAAGAGCAACAAGGCCAGCTCCGTAGCCACATGAAAGCACATGATTAAAGATCTGATTCTTTGTTCTTTTATAATCATGTGGCCCCAAAAGGTCCATGATGCTCACAGCCGGATTCTCCTTGATAAGATGTCTAGAAGAGACACTTGAGCCTCAAGGATTTGTGCTCAACTGACAAGAAACCACCCCACATTCCAAGGTTCCAACTTAACAGCAAATGGAAGAGTGAGAACCATCCATCGAATTCCCATTGCAAGATAATCTTATTTCCATGGCTCCACTGCTAATGAGGAAGTAAACCAAGAAATTACACTAATTCGAATACTTTGGATGTTATCATGGCTGCTTCAGCACTCACGGAATGGCCACAACTGCATAAGAAATCTTCCTCTTTTTTTTTTAAGAAATTCAGAATGGAAAGTAACCTTTTACGCAAAATGAAATCATCCATATTATGGACTGTTAGACTTGGTTAGATAACTTTGTGCTTAGACTTTGATGTTTTATATATATATATATATATATATGCGGCGGGGCTCTCTCTCTCTCTCTCTTATGTTGAACGTTCGCTAGCAACCATTTTCACCTTCAAGTCAACCTTCCACTTTATTTGCATGGTGATGTCATGTAGGGTTGGAAAGCCTAAGAAGACAGGATCACACCTCCTCCACTCAGCGGTGGAAAGCAATCTTAGAGAACAATAATAGACAACCGACCAACAACATTTTCTAAAACCCCTGTTTCCTTTCCATTGTCACCCAAGGGTCAAAACCAATTAATGCAGTCGGTCATTGGGCACCCAAAATGGATGCATCATGGCTTGTGCTAATTTATTCCCTTCTTCCACAGCCACTGGGTGCTAATGGCTTTTGTATTATAAAATAACTCCCCCCTTGGAGGGGGAAGATTAATGGCGCTCTTGACTCCCCCTTTTCATTTTTATATTTTTTTATATATTTTTTTATTTTTAGTGATACTTCACAAAACAAGCTTGGCGATCGCTCGTACTTCCACTTTGAGTTGGCATAAGTATTCAACTAGCAGTTGCCATGGTTGTAAGGAGACAAAGCTAGTCAATAAGCTTGCATATGATTGGTTTTTTAATGAAATGCTGAGCGCATCTTGTAGGACTTTAGGGTTGCATATATAAAATTTAAAATATTAAATAATAATTTAAATTTAAAAATTATATTTGATTATGTTATTTTTGAGTCGTAAAAAAAATATAGAGAATGCTAAAGCTTAAATTTTTCTTTCTATGCTCCTTCAATAAATGTTGAGAAAGAAACTATATATATATATATATATATAGATAAGAAAAGAATAAAAAATTTAATCTATTTCTAATGAAATTTTACTAAGCTCTTTCATAATGGGTGACCATTGAATTTTAAGTTTATACAAACTGTCAACTTATGTCTCCAAGCAGGAGATGCACATAACTTTAAATAATATAAATCACATATCAATGAGCTTATTATACATGCATCGATGAACCAAATTTATGCGGTTCGTTTTACAAATCCTAAATTCAAAATTTTCAATACACCAAGCTTGCACGCTTTGGTCTTGAGACCAAAAGTCCCAAAACACTTGCAACCACCATTAATTGTCAACGCGCGTTGCCTCTTCGTCTCTGTCAAGGAGCTGATTTCAAATGACATACCATGAAGGAGGGGGAAAGAAGCACAATCCAGCAGGCTGTGAGAATGTTTGGGAGTACAGACATGTGCCATTCCTTGGAAGCAAATGCATGGCCAGCGTCTCCGCATGAATGGTGGCACACATCAAGGGAAGAAACTGAAGAAACTAAAATGTCGATCGATTCATGTTTCGTCGGTGGATTTTGGCCCCCACCACATTTCATGCCATGTGGTGCAACTAGGGATGTGACACATCATTGGAGACGAGAGAGAGAGAGAGAGAGCTGTCCTTGGGCACTTAGTACACAAATTGCATCTACCTTGGAACAGATAGTTCACACGGCTCACAGTACATTTTTCCGAAGCACAAAAGGCCGAAAGGATCTTGATTTTGCTGGTTCAGATTGGATGGTTCTTCACCATTGATCACAATGGGTCATTAGTCGAGTGAAGCTATAATAATTTGGTCTCCGTATTTGGACCCAGATCCTTTACCACATAACTCAGGTTAGTTTTATATAAAATGCAGACTCCTCCGAGGGACAGCAGTCTAGTTTGGGCATCCAATTATCGGCATAATGTCTGGAGAAAGGGGAAAAAGAAGGCACACAAATCTTGATAGAACTTCTCTTTATTTAACAATAAACAGCTAAAAAGAAGAGAAAAAACTGCAATCCGAGCAGCCATGTTCTCTCTCATGTGTTTTGCACGTGTCAAAATCTAATCCAAATTGCTTTTCTTGTTCTTTCTCTTCTCCCTTGGATTGGTCAAGGAATTCAAGCCTCATCACTTGTCCCCAGCGAAAGAATAATAAAAATCTTGCATTCTTGCGACCTGAGCATTGTTGGACCAAAAGAAACCTTGCTTCCAAGCAAAAGGTTAAGGTTCCGATTCTTTTGAGAAGTAAAAGTTTCAAACAGATACAGATAGCTCTCCTTCTCCTCTGGGGTGAGGCTTCTCTATTTTTCTTTTTTTTTTTCTTTTTTTTTTTCTTTTTTTTTGTTGCTGGTATGAAAGTCCTCGCGTAATTTCGAAGCCTTTATGGATCTCTTTTAAATTAGAGTCAATCAAATGAATATTGGGGGAATATGGGATGCAAGTGGCCATCACAGGTGGATATCAAGCGTCAGCATTCCAAGAGCAGTCACTGAGTCAATACCAGGAATTGATTGGTCAATAACATATTAGAATGAATGGGAAGAAATCTAGGTTTGTCAAACAATGGGTTGTAAGCTTCCTAAAATTACGTCACAAGGGAGATGTTTTGGGTTGCTAACACAGCAATAAAACCCAAGTGTTGGACCAGAGAGACAGGGTGTAGGAGGAGAGGGTGCAACCAAGAAAGAGAGAGAATGAGTGTTTGAAGACTGATTAATTTATTTTTATTATTTATTTATTTATTTATTTATTTATTTTGAGGCTATGCCCACCATGCCCAACCCTACTCTACCTAGGAAATTTAGGCCCCTAAGCTGGTCTAGTTAAAAGCTCAGAAAACACAAAACTTTACTAATTGGATGTCCAAAACTAAAAATGGAATCTGACATCTTCCTCCGAGGATGATGGCAGAGTAAGCACTCGGTAGAAAGTGTTTGCGATATCATGTGCGAAAAGAGTGAAGACTCATAAAATTGCAAAGCATATGGCTCAACAGGAGTTCTGATGGATTTTTTTTTCTTTTTTTCTTTTTTTTTCCACCAATCAACTTGGATATGGCTTCTTGTCAACGAGAGGCACTTCAGAAAGCAAGCAATATCATATCATCAGTTCATGTGGTGTTCAGCCGGCTAAAATTGGTTGATGATATATATCCATCAGTCAGACAGCCAAATGCATACAGTGTGAACCACCATCCCTCCAATTCTTCTTCTACTTTCCATGAGCTACCTCCAACATTGCATTATTTGGTCTATTTTAACCGTTCTACCTTAAAAGTAGTTTAGTTGGCACGGATCACAGGAGATTCTCACATTCATAGATAATGACAATTAGACACTAAAGATGTCAGTGAAGCCAAATCCACGCAGGAATACAACTACGGCACACAGAAATGCATTGAACGAAGCCACCAAAAAGGATGCAAATAGAGAAGCAAAAGTGGAACAGGTGAAGCACTCAAGCAACTTTATTTAGCTTAGGAACACCTTTTTATCCACCCTTCACTGTCCACGAAAAAGTGGCCTTTTGTATGGCCTACTCTTTTGGAGTAGGAATTACGAGGGTCTCATGTCTCTTTGCTCACAAAATACTCTATACTCTTGAATCTTGGAAATGTATCACCTTCACCTTTGGAGAGGGGGTTGAAGCGCAAACTGTTTGCAGAGCAATGCTAAATCCCCCTTGACTCTTACCCTTGTAAATAATTTTATTAATAAGTTTAGGGGAATCAATCTCCCTTATTCAGAGTCAAAAAAGAAAGAATGACAAGGGTCTCACTATTTTCAACATCAATAATAGTATCACCACGGTACTAATACTCTGCTGCAATTTAACAACTACAACAATTACTATTACTACAATTATTATTATTATTAAATGATAATAATTTATTCAAATGGTCTGGTAGTTTTAGATATGGAATATTTACTACCGCAATACAAAACGTTATCTTTGATTAAAAAAAAAGAAGAATAATCTATCATTATATGCTTCCAAGGATAGGGATTGCAGTTTGTCACCACCCACCTTAGCCTCCACTCATCCTAGAATTTGGACGCAATGGGACCTTTTGCGTGGAGCTTTTAAACACATGATTCTTTCAATTTATATTCCTCTAGAATAACTGAAATAAATCTGGCTACAGCTGCATGTGATAATTATTCAATCTATTTGAATAACCATCTATAATTTTTTTTTTTCAAACAAACTCGAAGTGGGAGGACCCATGGTCTGACTCCACCCTTATTTTCTTAAATATTCGTAGGCTTCTAGCTCTGTACTCAGCTTCCACTGGTAGACTCGTTGACATTTACCTCCTTCATATGCACAACTTTTTAATAAATAGACTGAATATATTATGTTTAAAATAACTAAGACGAGAGGGTACAAAAAATACAATGAAACATTTATTGAATCAGCTCCAATTATTTTGATCGAGAGGACCATTACCATCTATAAAATACTTCTCAATGAGCAGCATAAGTCACACAACAATCATCTCTACATTTTTTTACATTCAAAGTCATCTTTATGTCTCTTCAGCAATATCAGAAACTTTTATCACTGACATGTCCACAACTAAAAAAATATTTTAACATTAGCTTTTCCCCTTTGTAGTCAATTACCAGTGGTTATAACAGTGAATTTAGCTAACTTACCAGCACCCTGTGTCCTTTCACTATACCCTTGCTATCAAACAGATCTATTGTGTCCACCCATAAATCTTGCTCATTTTGAAAAATTGTGTTTCTAAACAACTTAGACATTATCAGATTAAGCAAAAGACACATCATTTTCTCCCATCTGTGGTCCATGCAATCTCAACCATTTTGATGTACTGATACTTTCTCGCTCCCAAGAAAAACTGCACTCCTTAGAGCCGCAACATGCACAGTGCAGCAAAGTGAAGTTCCTAGTCAGATAAACACCGTCAAGATCAAACTGTAGCTTTTACTCCCACCCAAGATTAAAAAAAAAAAAAGAAGCTAGGTAATCAAACTGTAGCTTTTACTCCCACCCAAGATTAAAAAAAAAAAAAAAAGAAGCTAGAATTACCTTTCCAAATCCAAAAGTCCATTAACATTTACGTTGCTCATTCGTCGTTCCCGTGTGTTGAAACAGCGATTCGGTGAACATATCTAAGTACCTAATCTTCACCCAACCACCCAACCCTCCCAACCCTAAGAATATGAGTGGAATCTTATTCCCAAAATCAGGTACAGGCACAGATACAAGTGTAGGGAAGCAAATATTTTGGAAACACTTCTACTAAGGAAGTGAATAGAAAGTGTGTGCAGGTTCAAGAATATGGGGAGATTACAAAACAGGTGCCTAACCTCACAAGACTCTGGCCTTAAAACATGAAAAATCACAACAATGCAGCATTCGGGAAAGAGACATTGACTACATTGAAGCTGACTTATTATAGCATGCCAATATTCAATTCACAAAGACTACCGTTTATTTAAGAAAACTCCGCCCTAGTTGATTTCCACCTCTGTCAGATTCTTGATTTACATATGAATGTTTTTGTGGCTGTAGCAGTCTCTTTACTCATCACTACAATGGTGACACACTCAACTTTCCTAATGAATCAGTCTGAAGAGAACTTACACTTATGGAACAGTATTAAATTGAATTCAAAAGGTCAAGAGAATACAAAAAGGATATGTCATGACAAGAATGTCACCCTGAATTATCACTTAAGTGAAGGTGTAATGGCCACATTAAAGAAGTCCCCTCTCTTTCACTCCCCGAACAGGGTCTTTGTTTAGATATATAACAGGGACGACATAATGTCACCTTGCCATCTGCACTGGTTTCCAAACATGCTTCTCGTACTGATAACCAGAAAGGAAAGAGGAAAAATAGTTAGAAAACATTACAAAATAATCCCATATTCATTGTGATCATGTATCTTAGGGACAAACAGAACTAACATTATTGTCTATAAAAGCTATTCAACTGAATTATTAGCAATTGGAAAACAGGTGAACATTCAAGCAAAGATCTAATAAATCTAAAAAAACCGGGGGTAACAGGAAACATTCTATAATGATGTCCATAAATATAGAGATGCCTGAAAAGAGCATCATATGATTATGATATTCTTTTTCAACAGTCTTTCTTTTTATATTAACAAACATAACAACCCAAAGTGACATGTGATGACATGAAATGTAAGAATCCAACATGAAGAGGTGGAAAGAGTACAGTGTGATCTAAAAACTACATTAAATATACTATTGTAAACATGCATGAGAGAACTTTGTCAGAAAAGACTCATAGCTCAACAGAAAATGAGAGAAAGAGAAGGCCCTTTAGTTTCATTCTGTTCTTCCTGGTTCTAAGATATCAAGAATTCAGGCTCACGTTCATTAATTTGGAGCAAGTATCTAAAAGAAAGATTAATTTTGAAACAATAATAATAACACGGATTGGAAAATGAACCACTTGCTATATCCTGGTTTGTGGAAAGGCACTTGTTCCTGTCACCACAGAAATTTACATCTCTCACTGCACATTTTGCTGGAGCTTGGAAATCATATATTAATGAAAAGTCATATTCAGAAGAAAACACCAACTTGCAAGACCATAAAATGCATCACCAACATGTGTATCCTTTTCTACATGAAACAAAATGAAAAGCAGAACAGGTAAACATTGCATACCATTGCTTACCGGCGACTGGATCTTTAACTTAAGGTGCGCTTGTTGAAGGACTCCATAGTTAAATTAGCAGTAAAAGCAGGTATGGAATTCATCTTCTTTATGAATATCTCAATCTGCGACAGTAACAGTTCTCAGTAAGACTTCATTTCTGCATTATGACTCCATGTTTAAATGCATCTTATATCACAGTATAGCACTTGCGGCCATTTCAAGCCAGAATATTACCATAAAGAAAAAGAATTAATAACTCCTATAACCATAAACATAATCAACAACCTTAAGCACTTGAATGAGTTTAGTCTATCATTTTTTCACCATAGATCAATATCCAAGTTCAAGGCACGTCCCTTTATATAGTCGCCCTTTGACTAAGTTATGAGCACCAATGAAAGCTCCATCAAGTCCAGAGCAACTTGTATGCCATATTTGACCCTAAGCATGTTTCTTTATTAAAAAAAAGGACTACATATCCAACATTTAGGCCCAATTTCCACTCATTGTCTGATTAAATCAGAATTTTACAACAAAACTTGATGCTCTAAACTGTGTGGTACAATGTTTTAAAAACCAGACCATTCATCGAACCAAAAAAGGGACCAGGTCATGGGCCAATGGTTTAATCATTGGGTCAACTTGAGTTGACCCGTGATGTCATGATAACGTAATAAATATATTAATTATTAATTAATTATACCATAGAAATATTAAATTTATATATATAATTTATAAAAATTTTAAAAATTAGTAGTATTGCTTTAGTAATTGTTAGTACTATAAATCCGTAATAACAATATGTGACAAAAAATAAACTTAACATGAAAAGTAAAACAGGAACAAGGTAAAAATAAACTAGAACAAAGTAGAAAGGGTTGAACCTATTGGCCCTTGATTCCCTTCACCTTCATTTGATCCTAGAGCTGCCAAACAGTCGAATCGATCCTAGAACTGCCATCACAATCAGATGAGCTTTATGTCACATAGTTGGAAGATGGCCTTTCGAGACTATAAAGCCACTTTAGAGAGGTGACTGTCTTTTAGAGATAAGTAGAACCAATTCCCATGCATGGTTTAGACACGGCAAACACGGTCAAAACATTTCACTATCAATGACCTAGAAACTTTGTGATCTAACCCAAAAATACGTGAGGTCATATAATGGAAGGAATTGCATCGAAAGACAAGCTTCTGTCTTTTGAACCTTAAAGCTTGATGAACAGATCTAAATCATCTAACACATCTCAGACGTGTCATGGTTCTCATCCTTGCCAACTGTCATTGCCATTATTAAGGAGACCACCGTGGTACTTTGGGATTGAGATTGATAGACACTGATAAGTGGATACACAATTCCTTTATTTCAAGGATCACTAAATATGCCTTTCAAGGTCATCTAACATGATTAAGGCTGCAATTCGATTAGATTGATCAGGTTAACATGATTCACTCATCTGAATGTTCTCCAGCCTCCTACTTTGCCTCTCATCAACAATTGCAGAAAACAGGGGGGTTCACAGGTCACCAGAACAGGGGATTCCATCTCTTCAACCAGCCGGTCCGATCCAGGTTTTAACACTGGTGTGGTAATTAAGAACTACTTAAGTTTATGACAATTTTATGAGAAAAAGTACAGAGCATATGAAGTTATCTAGGATAGGTTTGGACAAACACAATGAGTACAGGTTTGTATTTAAGTAAAAAAATTAGTTCTTGGATGATACAAATCACTTGACCTACTTGAAACCATAATAATTATATAATTTGTATTCCTTATGGACGTTCTAGCTTTCATCCAACAAGATCAAACTGAAATTGCAAAAACAACAAATAGGTGATATTACCTTAAAGAAAGGGTCTAGCATTGGTATAAAGTAAATTTTAAGAGTTTGGTGATAAATTTGAGATCTTTTGGAAGAGAACTGCAACACAAATGCAATATATGGAAAAATAAAAGCAACAATAGATCAGATATTATATTTTCAGTCTAAGAACAATTCTTTTTGTTTGAGAAAATAGATGTTTTCATCATAGCAATTTAGGTTCACAAACTTTGCCACCTTAAAATTTCTTATTTTATTTTAAACCGTTCAGTACAATGCCTCCATCATCGGTCTACATACCAAGACCAGTTCCAAGTTCATTATAAGGAAAATTTCATTATCATTATGTTCTATCATATTTAGACTTCTAAAATTAAGGCTGCAAATGTGTCAAGTCGACCCATGACCCAACCCAGTACCGATCTGATTAGACCCAACCTGATTGGAGTCTTGTACTTTTCAACACAAATGATCCCTATATAATTTAGGTCTAATTTGGATCAATAAAAAATGGACCCAACCCGACCTAGACTTCACTAACACAACCCATAAATTTGAATTATATAAACCTCATTTTTGTTTGCTTTAATTAACTTTGCCAATTCGTTAAATAAACTCTCATTTAAACTAATTCCTCTTTTTATCTTAACAACTACATCTCCTCTCAACTATTTTCCCTTAATTATATCTAAATATTTATATTTCATTATTTATTTTGGTGGGCTCTTATTTATAATGCTTTCAAGTATGTTAATATATTTTAAAAATCATAATTTACAAACTTAAAATCATCAACTACTTGGATGAAATTAAAAGTTTTTGAATGAATATTTTATTTTATTTTTAGCCTTAATTTTTTAGTGATTTTATATTTAATTATCAATTATTAAATTTTAGTTATAAAACAATAGCAAGATACTTGACTCATATGCAGATCGACCTTATTCCAACCCCAATCCAAACATTTTGAGTTGGATCTAGCTCATACTTGAGCTCGACCCAACCCGAACAATCCATTGGATTTAAAATTTTTTCCATGGACCCAATTTGACCTAACACAACCTGATCCGATCAGCAAATAGGTTAGGTCCAAGTCCAAAATCATGACTTAGACCCCTTTGCAGCCCTATCTAAAATGGCATGATCCAGCAGCATGTATGGTCTTAATATGTGCTGGTTTGGGAAGTATTATAGTGGTGGCAACAATCATCAGGGCAGCTATTGGCATTGCGAAAATGGTGCTAACAGCAGCACATGCAGAAAAAACCAGCCATTGCTCGTGAAAGGCCAGGATTACATCAAAAAGATCAAGGTCGTGATTAGGCCTAACAAGTTCAGCACAGGGGAAAAATGTAAAAACTACAAAGATTTTGGAATTTCTACTTACATTAGCTTCATTGTTGACATAGCACCTTAGGGATAGGGCAGCAAATAAAACAGATGTATGCTCAATAAATTCCAAATCTGGACACATCAGAATATTCTAATTTTATGATGATCAACATAAGCTGAAAGCAAGTAAACTTAGGCAAAAAGGGAAGACAAAGAATAAGGGTTAATATAGAAAACTATGGAGAGAAAAGAGAAAAATAGTAGCAGCAACAACAAAGCCTTAATTCCAAACTAGTTGAGGTCGATTACATGAATCCTTTTTCTCCATTCTGTCCAGTTTAGAATCATATTCTTTATAAAATACAAAGATTTTAAATCTTTCTTTATCACTTCCTTCCATATAATTTTTTGTCTACCTCTACCTCCTTTTCTTTCTTCATATATCAAATCACTCCTTCAGACCGGTAAATCTTTAGATCTACGTTGCAAATGTTCAAGCCATCTACATCGTCCTCCTCTTAATTTGTCCTCACTTGATGCTACTTTTATCTTCTTACAAATAACTTCATTTCTTATTCTATCTTTTCTTATATTGCCATACTTCCATCTCAACATTCTCATTTTAGCCACATATAGAGACAAAAGAGATGTACAATCCACACGTAATATAAAATCCATCACTGCCAGTTGAATATTAGACACTCAAACACCACAAAATTTAATGAAAATGAATTTAGTGTCATAGATTCGGAATATAGAAACAGCCTCTCCGTATGTAGGAGCAAATTTATATACATCTAAGACTCCCTCAAGCTTATAATGGTACGAGCCTGGTGCACTAAGCCACTTTTTTTTTGTATAAAATGAACCTAGGACTCTAAAACAAGATTACTCAGAATGGGACTTCTAATCAACCTAAAACTCAACATCCTGAAGACTATTTTCTTCCTAACTAAAATAACCAAAGACTGTCCAGAAGTACTGGAATCTATATTCATATAAAACCTAACATCACAGAAAGCCAGCAATGCAAATTCAAAACATGATACCAGGAACTTGAAACAATCTCAACCTAAACAGGGGCTAAAGTAGGACCTCTAAGGATTAATCCTGATAAAAAAGACTGAAAAACCAACTAAAAAATTAGCCCTGATTATTAGTATGGAATTGCAAGAGAATAAAATTTGCACCCAGCAGCAGAAGACTTAAATCAAAGACCCCAAGGATTGAATAAAAATAGCATATTAATTAAGAAACTTCAAAAGTTAAAAATAACTATTCTTAACCTAGTTTAGACTAACACGCATCGATTGGTAGCCCAAATTTTAATATAGCCATGGTATTGTTTTAGTAAATGCCAGTAATGGGTTGTAGTTTAGCAGAATGCTTCTCTTTTTAAGAAAAAATATGCAATAGATTTCACTAGAAGGCAAATATGGGGTAACAAATGCTGTATCACATGGTAGGTCATACTAAAAAGTACTACCTCATACTGGGCATGCTATATGGCACCGATATCAATTCGAGACTTAATACCGATGCATACCAAGTCTTGCTATACTGAATCAACCCATGTACTGAGCATACTGACACTGTACAAGTGTGGTACGGTTACGAGGTCCAGTACCAAGATGGCAAACCTTGCTGTATTATTTAATTGTTGTCAAGGGTGATAATACACAAAAATGAGCACTGCAGGATTTAGAGTTAGAGGTGGGTGCATGCTAAAATATAATGAAAGAAATAAGTACCCATCAATGATAGGAAGAATTGGGAAGGATAGCATTGTTGTAGTAAAAAAATCATGAGAGAAAAGGAATCATATGAAGGATTCCCAAAGCTAGATCCAAGTAAATGGGACCAGTCATGACTTTATTGCAGAAAAATTAATAAATTTGATTTTACAGGCAGACAAAACAACATTTATTGCATGCATATGTACGGGTTCATTAAATTATGATGAACAAGAGTTTTACTTTATACAAGAATTGGGTTAATAATGAAGATAATGAGTATCCATCAAACTGACACCAGAGGTTGACAGGAATGGTGGGTGAACGCTACAGAAAATTTCAACTAGTTCATTACTTCATTTCTTTAATTGGAAATTTTAACAAATGAGAAAAATGGCAATAGTCTTCAAGAATTAATTTAATTTTCTCCTAAAATAATCAAGCATGAAGAATATATTCTGGCCCAAATAAATGGGAGAGGTGTAGAATAAAGATACAGAAGGCATGTACTTCTGTTGTCATGGAGAGAACACATCATAATCTGGCAGATTCAAACAGTGATAAGCAGCAAAGGTTAACTAAGAGAGTACACTAGATTAAATCATTAGAAACAACTATGCCTTAGGAGTAGCCAGCCATGATGGAACAAGTGATTGATGGCTGCATTAGACTAGCACCAAGAGTTGTCCTTAAACCATATATTTTCACACTTGGATAGATGTACAATGTACTGATACCAGAATTTCAGATAAATTCATTCTAAAAAAGACAACTTGCACAGCATATATGGAATATAGATTTCATTAGAAGGTGACAAAAGTGGCCAGAACTGATGCCAAGAAAAATTAACTCATGAAGAATGACACAGCTCAGAGGTGTTGCATGATTATTCAATGACTGCATATGGTATAAGAAAATTTATCAAAAGATAGAATATAATCCCCAATTTTGTATGTATCTGTTATCAGAATGTTCAGCAATATAAAAAGACTAGGTACAAAAATTAAAACCGAGGTGGACTTGATGAAAAACCAAGGATCCAAGGCACAAAATCAGTGCATTGGCAGAGTGCAGGAGTTACACTGACTGAAGAGATAGTTTAGCTGCTATGGCAAGTGCAACAATGATCTGAAGCCTTGGTAATGAGAGAGGATGGATATTAGTCAAAATTGTGAGAGGAGATTTAAAAAGGGCAGCTTTGACTAAAAAGAGCCCTTAATAGGAAAAAATGGCAAAGAAATTGCACATTAAGAACAATAGATACAAAGGCTCATAGGTTATCCATGTCAAAACATTTACACAAATTCACAAATAGCATTTCTGCCCATTACTTTCTAAGCATTGGAAAATTGTTAAATAAAGGTTAATATCATCTATTGCTTGATAATCTTTTCATAGGCATAACCATAGCTATCAAATCTATACCATATTACAACTTCCTTAAACAAAAAACAAAATTTATGAGCACCTGCTGAGATATTTCTGGCTGGGAAGAGTAGTCATTAACCTATAGCAAGAAAAGACAATGTTAGGATCAAACAGGAGATATTTAATTGCATCAAGAACCATCATTCAATCGAGATGAAATCCTACCAAAATGTTTGTGCTCCCTGATTCATACTCAAATTCGAGCTTTTCATCATCACTTTGTGCATATATTGATTGCAGTGTAAATCGCGTCACTGGAAATCCATTAGATCGTTGTTGATCATCCATTACAATCTAGCAAGAGAAAAACAATGGAATCAGAAAATTTTAGTAGGTCTCACATGTTATAAGTGTTCAAAGGCATACATGCATGTATTTGTGCACAAGTTTATACTGCTGAATGTATATAGTTGGTAAGCACCAAGGTCCACAAAATCAGTATCGAGAACCATACCGATACATTACTAGTTCCGTACGGTATGGATTAGTATGCACCCCATACAGACAAGGTACCAATTCTTCTTTTGCTCTTAATCACTCGGTACTGGGCAGTACAAATCGATACCATGCAGTACAGGTCGATACTAAGTGGTAGGGTCGATTCAGACTAGTTCGATTCATACCAAATTGAAACTTGATACCATACTGATATCTTATCAATACGGTACGGTAAACCTTGGAAAGCACCTTACCTATTGTATAAAGAAATTTTGACTGAATAAAACCAAAGAATAAAATAATAAAATAAATAAACAATAAATTTAAGGTTATAATTTGGTATAGAACCTTAAAAAAGGGGGAAAAAGTGCATGACTTGAAACAAGACAAGGGACATAATCACAGTCAGATGTGAGAAGCAATAATATTAATCATCACCATAGAACATCGTTAATAAAGCCAAAGATCATTAAAAGAAAATATTTCAGATCTTCTAGCGATTCCACCTATGCTATTTTTACTGTTTGTGAGACATCATCTCCCCTTAACAATAATTGAAGGTTGACATAGTCATAAATGCAGGATTGATAATAGATGTGCTTTAAATCTAGGAGATGTAGATGGTGCTGGGGATGCTGCTCTATGGTAAGACATGTTGAGAAAATCATAGTAAACAATTAGAAGGAGTTAAATGGAAAATCACAGATTCTGGATTTGACATATCTGTATCTATGAAGAAACTGGGATAGAGTAGATGGTAAAAACAAGTTCTGCAACTGTCCAACATAGGTTTAAACAAAAAGAGCATTACCTTGTAACCAAAAAGTGAGCAACAAGCCCTTCTGAAAACTGAAATCCTTTCTGCAAAAACTGCCTTGTATCTGTTTTATGCATACAAGCACAGGTATTACAGAAATAGCGACAACATTTAAGCAGTTATGCAGATCCAAAAATATTTATTCTGTAGCTCACCTTTCTTCACGCTTCTCAAGTATTGCAATTTGTCCTTTAAGCTGAGCTAGCTTTTCAGATATGTCGACATCTATTATATTTCCAGCATCTGGTAGGGAATTGAGGGGGCAGATCCATTAGATAAATATTTGTGCATTCCATGCTGCATCAGAACCGTATGTAAAACTAAAATATTCACTATTAAATCAGAACAATAACTTCAAAACAGAATATATTTCATCATCCAAAAAGAGTAGAATCAAAATCATTATTGAGCATTTTATCAAATCCAGTTTAATTAGCAGCTCAGATGGACAGAGTCTCGCAATTCATCAGTGGTTCAGTATATAAGCATGTAATATCCCTTTCAAGAACTGAATTGCCAGGAAAACATCTTATCCATCCAGACAATCAAAACTTGTGGCTCACAATCTTGTAATAGATTGAGTAAGTGAAACTTTTAAGGGTAAAACACAAATTATTACCCTGTGGTTTAAGCATTATCAAATTAGACTTATGTGGTTTGGAATGTTATATTTAACCATCATATGTTTTAAATTCTATCAAATAATGCTCATATGGTTTAACATTTACACTTAACTACTATGTGTTTTAAACACTATCAAATTACACCCATGCAATTTGGAATCTTACACTTAACTACCCATGTGTTTTAAACCTACTCAAGCTTTACTTAGTACGCCCAAACTTTCACATAGATGTAATTTGATAGTGTTTAAAACACATGGTAGTTAAATGTAAACACCAAACCATTTGGGTGTAATTTGATAAAACTTAAAACACATGGTAGTTACATGTAACATTTCAAACCACATAGGTGCAATTTGATATGCTTAAAACATAAGATAGTAATTTGTATTTTACCCAAATTTTAATAATCCATCAGAAGATCTGCCGTCTGTTATTTCAAAGCATCACTTACGAAAGATGGTTGCAATATATCAATTTGAGATGAAGCTCATAGCGGCAATATAGCAGTATCAGCATTAACTGACAATTCATGTATGGCTTCATCAACATGAGGCAAATGAGACCAATACATGGATAATAATTATTCTAGTTGTCTCATAGTTTAGCCGAAGCTTCATGGTTAGAGTACTGAAGGAATGAACACTGACATCTTGTATAAGAACTCATATAAATGCAAACTGATAATCATTGCACATGAATTTGAACATATGTGTGCACATGCAAGGATGTTAAATATATAACTTCAATAGATGAGCATACATGCATGCTATGTTACTCTGGCACTTCGATTTAGCATAAAATACCCACATCCAACACTTAAACATGGGCATTTGTGCAACACTTGGACACAGCTCCATAAGAAGAAATACATAGATATTGAAAGGATCCGATGCTTAGACATGCGCTTGCACCTAACACACAAACTTCAGTCCATATAACAAAGCACACATGTCTATGAATAATACGGTTGCTAGATCACAACAAACCTAAAAATCGCACTGCTTGATTACATAGAGCATCACATTTCTTTAAATATTTCTGAAACCACAAAGAAAAAGCATGCAAGGCAATTTGAAGAATTGGATTTCGATCATCCTTTCCGACAAGAACAAAAGGGGAAGGGGAGGGGTTAAGATGATTTTCAGTGATGAAAATGAAAAAAATAATGAATTGCCCAATATGTCGAGGACAGTATAGCCATAGCTGCCTACAAGGTGACACATAAGGCTAAGGCTATGTGCCAAAAACCAGTGTATTAATGGGCATACAATGCTCAATAATTAAATTACCAACAACAGTTATATCAGTGTTCCTATTTTTGCTACTAAGATGTTCCATGAAACTGATGCACCCTAGTTTTACCCAGTTTCTGTAAGAAAATTTCACAGGTCCACTTGGGTGTGCAATATATCAAACTTGCCACAAGTTAGACTGCTTCTGGTGAAATTATGCATAAACTTTTCAGAACAATACCAAGAAATAACATGCAATAAGGGCACCTAGAAAGGAACAAATTACCACATCAAGCAGAATAAGAAAGGATTTTTTTTTTTTTTTTAAAAAAAAACTCTAGATATACCCAAATAGAAGTAAACAGCAAAACCCAACACCAAAAGGATTAGTCAATGCTTATAGTTATGGGAATTTCAATATACCTAATCATACTTAACATGTTGCTTAAAATTTACAGTGATTTGATAAGAATAATTCCATTCTATGTTACAGCATGTCCAGTGATATATTAATTATCTATTGGTGATTGATCAGTACAAGACAATATATATTGCAGAAAAGAGGGTGTACAGACTATGGAGTCCTTAATGCATTTTTCATGGATGAACATGCAGATGCAAAAGTTGCGACAGAAAACCCATTAGTCAAGACTTAAATAATTACAAGTGATGGTTCCAAAAACAACATCAACAGCAGAAAGGAGAAGTTCAAATTAATTATTGCTTCTCACTCCACTAAATATGATAATACATACCAGACTGCCCTTTCAATTCTTCAACAACTTGCAGCTTTGCCTGTGTTTTCTTTAGTTCAGCTCGTAATGCTTCTATAGTTTGTTTTGCTTCATTGTCGACTGCTAGAGTATTCACCATGCGCAATACCTTAGTGTTTGCCGCAGAGTAATCACCATGACCCAACTGTTGAAAAGAACAAGGGGCAAAACCAACTGAACAATGTTTTATGGACAAGTACACACCTGAATGCGTAGAACTTCTAGATGCAGTTTAAAGATTGTTTACATACCAACAAAGCTATCGAAGGATACCAAAAAAAATTAGTAGTACTAGGCAGTATCTAAAATTCTTATAATAATATTGGGATCAAGGTTTTAAACCTCGTGGGACAGAGGTGTTCCAGTTTTTCCACATAATGAGACACTTCGCGTCCCATCCCATCTTGATCCCTGACTTGGTCAAGCATCCCGGTACTTATTTGGGATGTTTTTTCTTAAAAAAAATTATTTGTGAAGCTTTAGTATTTTATTTAATTTTTAAATATTTTTGAACTTCAAAAGTTATATTTTAATAATAAATTAGACCGATTTAAAATTGACACTATAATGTATTATGGCTAAGACTGAATAGGACAAGACGGCCGAGATTGGTCTCGAAATCTCTCTAAGACGAGACATCTCAGCCATCTTGGACCCCATCCCACTGAAACTTAAATCATTGGTTCGGATAACTAAGTTGCTAAGAAACTAGAAGGACTTTGACAAGGAGAAAATGGAAGCTAATCCCACAAAACTTCTGGTTTAACAAGATTACAAAAAAGATGTCAACCTGTCATAGTAATTGGAAGAAATTGTGTGAAGAGAATCAGCACCTTTAGTTGTATCTTCTTGAAAATAAACAAGCATAAAGGTCCTAGAATTCTTGCATAACATACATCTTGGAAAAGGCTTCCCCCCATATTCCATATGTAATTCATGCAGGGTGCATCTTTTTTTGAAAATTGAAGGCGGTACAAAACATGATGATGCAAAAGAAAAACTCAATCACAGCATAGTTCTTAGAAAGTGTATGGTAATACATGACAGAGCAGACTTTAAAGTTTGCAACTTGCCAGTCCATTAACAAAACTGAGAAGTTATTGCATTGCAAGGAAAAAATGTATGCAGGTCATAAACAGAAGCTTAATGCTTTTGATAATGTGTAACTTTGATGTGTCAAATACTCCAAACTGGAATCAAAATCCACCAATAAGCGTAACGAATTTGCAGGAAAGAGCATACATAGTAAGCAGATGGATTTGATGGTTGCCATGTGCAGTCGACAGCAACAAGGAGGGGTGGACATAGGCAATAGGCTAATCTACAAAGCAACAACTTTCAAGCAACATCAAATTCTGTCAGGCTATCAGTTAATGAGACATAATTTAGTCAAACCTCTTTCTTTTTTTCTTTTTATTGTTTTTGGGAAATTCATTCATTAAATAACAGGGGTACCTAGTCAAACAATGTTAGTATAAGTTTACATTCAGCATGCAACAATAAAAACACACAACCAAAGAATGACTCAGAACAACCTTGAAGGACATCTCTTACTGACTCCATTGGAGAGCCAATTGAATTGATAATTTTGTTATTAAGTATGCTACAATTACATGCCTATCTGATTTGCTGAACACAGAAACCCAAGCCGTTGCCACCCCTACCACTCACTCCATTGCCAATTTGAAGGGTGACTGTGTGGGAAAGTACAGAACAAAGATGTTATTGCCTCTCTGAGCAAACTGACTCTTTCCCTCTCTGACACCTCTCACCTCCCCATCTATCCCATCCATCAGTCAAACAAATAGATAGAATCATCATCAGCTCGTTCTCTTAAACTGATCTAGCCACCAACACCACCTCTTTCACCTTCTTAGCTGACTATAGCGCCCCACCTTTTGCAGCACAGGGTTTCTCTCTGTCATAGTAGAACAATCAAAATTGTTTACCTTACAGAGCTATGCCATCTCACCACTAGAAATCATCTGCGCAGCCCCTTCAGCCAGTCCAACTCCATGACTGTTGTCCATCATGCCCCATCCATTAACTACTCTGTAGATTGTTAACCCCATGCTTTGCACCCCTCAATTCAACCCTGATGATGGCACCAATGATGCACCAGCGGTGACAGCGGAGGAAGGGGACTCAAGGTGCTATGGCTAGAAGAAAGGTAGAAAATGGAGGGTGGATGGAAAACAAGGCAGAGTAGGGCATGGGTGGAGGCATGGAAGGAGCAGAGACTGAGGCGATCTGTCAGATATAAATGATAATAAAAATAATTTAAGGAATCGACAACCAACTGGTTACAGGTCTATTTCCTAAAATGCCCTTGCAAAATAAAAGCTAGGTTCCATCTCATATCTACTATAAAATAATTATAAAAGAATACATAGTAAAACCAAAGAAACATTTAATTGTGGATGAAACTGAAAGGAGGTTTTTTCTCTGACTTTGTTTTCATAAAAAACGCCGAAGAAAATCCAGAGGGGCATTATTGTTAATCAATCAATGGAGATATCATGATTATATCTTATTTATCATAAATAAATATATAAAAGATCTTAAGATATTAATTAAAAACGAATGGTTCATTTCTTTTTACCAAACTATTTTTTGGTACAAATTTATCACAAGTTACAATAATCCTCAATTGATCTTGGGTTTAAAGTTGTCTCACGGTTTCCTTCTAATGTCATTTATTTTCTTCTGTAAACACTGAGTTTCAAATTTTAAAGCTCCAAAGATATGGAATTTATATTGTTCAATTTAGTTGTGACAGCAAAGAGGGGAAAAATGAAAACAAGAGATAGGTAAACATGCATACCAGGAAGAAAGCACAATCTCCAATTATTATTATTTTTTCAATAATGGATCGATCTTGTGAAAAAACATAAATTCATATTATGTGGCATCCTATTTATCACCTAAAACCAAGATAATCCTAAATAGAATAAGTTAATTCCTTCCACTAATCTATTTCCATTATTCATCTCACATATCTTTTTTACATTTACGTGGAATTAAATCCCCATCAATCCCAAATCTGCACTATTTTTTCATTTTTATATCATAAAAGGTCCACTTAAGGAATCACAGAATCTAGATTAAACATAATCCAAAATAATACATGCTGTGAATAGATAGAAAAGATAAGTTAAAAGGAAATAAAATCACATGCAAAAGAGATTTGAAGAAAAAAAAATTAATGACATGCATCAAGGGTTCTAAAAGAAAACTTCCAAGATGGCATCCAGTTGCCAATGGACCTAAGGCTATTGAATGGAGTCTAGTTCAGTCAACTATGATGTACCCGCCACAGATGTGATGCAACAATATGGGATTCTAAAGAGCCCATGATAGTTAGAATTAAACCTATATGAACTCAATCCTTATTTATAATCTTTGTTCTTTAATAAATTGGAATATGAATTCAACGGCTAAGGATGATTCGAACACAACAAATGGAAAGCCAAAGAGTGCATGGATTTTTCTTTTTTTTTGTTGGAACTTGGAAGAGGGGGCACAAACTAAATTTTAGGCCTTGGGGAATCTTTAGCATGCCCCCCAACCCCCTCCAGGCCTGTTTCAAGACATGCACCAAAATTATATGTAAACCTAAAATTAATAGTCAAATTTATTCATAATGGTTCTAGTAATCCTCTCAAACCCATGGCACAATTAGGAATTTGCATAAGGACCAGGTTATTTCCAAAAACTACAGAATATGGTAACCTACTTGGAGTCCTAACAAATTCAATCACCATCTACAACTAAACTATTAATGCTGAAAGCATGTGTTGATTCCACAAATGATCAGAATACACAAGTAATGATCAGCATGCACCATGAAATTTTTTCTTAATAGGAAAGGTGTATCCAATCTCCTATTATGATTCTGTATGTCATACACTCATTTGATCGCAGCAATAATGGATAGTATTGTGAAGAGCTGCTTCAGACACTATTATCAGGTGCAACAATGATCAAAGCCATGGGCAAAAGGAAGAAAGATTGAAAAGCACAATAAATATCCATGGAAGGATCTCACAAAACCACTAACAATAGATACTAAACTAATGGGACATAATGCTGACAAAGGAATGATAAATCCTTATCCAAGAAAAAAAAAGAGGATTAATAAATCCAAACTTAAGAACACAAGAGATGCTTGCACGTTATAATTATGGTTTATGGTAAATTGGTAATGAAACGAAATAAAGGAAAGTTGTATGGCAATATAAAAATAAAGAACTTTATCTCATTATGACTTCTTGCTTGTCTTATTGGATCCTACTTTACTGATGGACTTTGATTGATATCGAATATTCCCAAAGGGAAAGCAACTTAGTATCTTATAAAGTACCCTCCATTTTGAATTAGTGACCCCCTACTCGAAAGGCCTTCTCCTGATAGGAGCATCACTTATATATAATATATATATGTTGAATTGGCACTATCTTCAACCAAATCTAGACTAAGGGCCCATTTGGTTCGACATCGGAATTGAAATCGAAATCAGAATAGCTTATTCCTTACATCTATTTGGTTCATGCAAGAATTGAAATCAAAATCAGATTGATTCTTATTGTTGTTGCTTGGTACGTCTAAACCTTAGAATCAAAATCAGCCTAGATTTTTAATTTTGTTCTTTGGAATTGGAATCCATATAATAAAATAGTTGTTGATTATAATTATTTATTTAGAATAGAAGATATTTTAATCAGTCAATATTTAGAAGATGAGTGCAACGGGTTCGTCTTCTTGGCTCCTCCTTTCTCCAAAATCAGAAAAGGAGAGACCGCTGGAATTTTCATCCTCGGGTTTAATGTGAGATTACAGTTTATACTTCTACCATTTGCCATGTTGTAGATATTGTGATAAGAGGACTCGTAGGCAGCATTGGGTGAGAAGAGAGAGAAGGTGAGTGAAAAGGATGAGAACGGTTATGGTTGGAATGGGAATCGCAATCTTAAACAAGAGTCCCAATTTCTAATTCTCCCTAAAAAATGATTTTCCATCCAGATGGAATTAAAATCGATTCTAATTCTATCTAAACAAAGAGTTGGAATCAGAATCAATGATTCTGATTCCCATTACAGAGTCACATTTTCGCGAACCAAACGAGCCCTGAGCTCATTACCAACTTTATACTTCATAGATTTTTACTACACATTCACTTAGCATTCTCACCTCTATCATGCAACTATACATGTTATCTTCACTTACAAATTACTCAATCAAATAGTTGGTCTAAGTCCTAAAAATCTTCACTTCTCACCTTCCACAAAGCTATAATCCAATTTGTAATATCCTCTTTCGTCTTTCTATCCTATCATACACTAGAGAGATAGCATATCCTCAATAAGACTAGAGACATCCTATATCATCTACATAAATTTTTTTTAATAATTTGCTAAAATAATCTCTCTATCTTTCTTCGATCTCATCTTTCTTCATCAAAATATTTTGATTTTTATCTTTAATGCATTTAACTTAAGTCATATCTCTTATTTTCTTTTCTTGTAATCTTACAATTTTATATATATCTCTTCTTTCATCTTTAGTTTCCATCTTGTAATATAATTCTTCATATACCTTAAATCTAGCATCTCATAATGCATTCTTAACATTCTTCTTAACCATCATATATTTTTCATATGATTCTCCAATCCTACATTTAAGTAGTTTACTATAGTACTCTCTTTTTTTAAGAAAATTTTATAGTACCCTCTCTTAGCCTTAATTATTGAATAAACTTTCTCATTCCACCACAAAGTTTTCTTATCAAATGACTCTTTTCTCTAATAGGTCATTTGGTTGCGGAAAAAATAGGGGTGAAAGACTTGTCCATAGTTTTCCACCCTCATTTTCCCATGTTTGGTTAACAGGAGGAAAAATTGTATGAGGGGCCCAAACACTTTCCCTCTTCCATTGGAAAATAAATATCATGGGGGACGTAGTATTTCTTTTTCCATACTCTTGTCCCCTCCCACCGAAAAATTTTTAGTGGAAAACTTTTCCTAGAAAACTTTCCCCAGGAAAATACCTAACGAGAACTGAGAGAGTTTTCTTATTGAATGACCCTTTTCTCTTTAATTTTCTTAGCACCTCTATAGTTATTTTTCTAATACGATAAACCATCTCTTTCCGCATGATATTGATGCCATGTGCCGGTGGAGTACCAAGGGGCACACCAGTGCCAGCATCCTACCAACATAGTGGTATAGTATGATACATTCAATACAAACCAATATATACCATTAGTTCAAACCTTGACAACATCATCCAATAACAAATGAAAAGGCTGTTATGTGTCTAGTGTAGCTTTAGTTATGGTCCCCAAAAAGGCCTAAAATTTAAGCCAACTTGGTACAAATAGCTCATGTAAACTAAAATTGATAACCAAAATGAGGATTCACCTGTCTAAATTGTTATCAGAAATTAAATAGTACGGTCTAAGAAATTTCATATGCTTTTCTATTATTATCCATCAAAAGACACAATAGGCTTCCTTTTGTTTGTTTACAAATTAAACCTGTATCCTTTTCTTTAAATTATACTGTTAAAAGCAGGTAGAATAATGGGTGACTCATCTTACTTTTTAGAAATGGCTGATATGTAGATTAATAATGTACTATGTGCATGTGCATTTTGCTAACAAAGTCATCATATCACACATTAAGACATTACAACTTAATCCACTACGTCAAGCAGCGGATATTACAACTAAATCCTTCCTCAATTAAGCAGGATTTCTACATATCTTTAGTTAGTTTTATTTGTAAAAAAAGTTGTAACTTAAAATCACAATCCCTTATAACATTCTATCCTGCAATACAGCAGTCTATCTAAAAGATCAGTATCATCCAGCATGAGATAAATCTTCATGAAAACAATGTTTTTACATTTGGAGTTCTTGCTACACCAGCACCTAGATCATAGCAGGTAACTCATCCTAGTAACATCTATCATTACATTATCCATCAAATGTATAAGAAAGGGTCAGAAAAACCAAAACCAGTGTGAAGGTCTTCCATGGGGCCACTGGAAGCTTTGGCCAGAAAATAGAAAAGCCATGGCTGGCTACATCTCAGATTCTTTATTTTGACATTTTTTCTGTAAGCATGGACAAGTTTCATCAGCTAAACTCACAGTGTTGTATTTTAGTTTTGTAACATAGAACACCTGAGTGGTGCAAGCAACATATTGCTACAGGAGTCCAACAAGCAATCTGGTTACAATATAATAAAACAATTCCTGGCAGACAGAAGAAATACAATAAACAACAAAATTGTAAAGGATGAAGAAATCAATTAGGCTCAACAGAGCCATCAAGATACCTTTAATTATAGATATATGAGCTTTTCAAGTGTACCTTTGATTCTAGTAAAGCGATTTCGGAGCGTAAGCAGTCACCCTCCCGCTCCAAAGACTTTACTCTTCTTGCTTCAAAACTGAGCTTCTCATTCAGTAGCTTTATCTCATCATGTTGACGACTGATAACTTCTCTCTGCTCATTTATGTTACTCTCCAGTTCTTTAATAGTCTGTTCCCTTGCAGCAAGAGATGATTCCAGATCCTGTGCTCTCAGAAGAAGCAGATATATGAGTAATGACAAGATAGGGAATGTGACAAAAGGGTATAGCAGGAAAATTGTCTAACCTTAACTAATGTTTCATTTGTCATCCCACTGTCTGCATGAGCCATCTTCTGCTTATTGAATGTAATAGCATCCTTCTTTAGCCTATCTCTTTCTTCAGTAACCAAAGAAAGCTACATACCACAAGGAAAGATGATTATATCCACCGACATTTAAGCAAATTAAGAAAAACTCTTATGGTTCAAGTGTATTAAGAGCCCAAAAAGAACTAATAACAACAGAATAATGCAATAAACCAAACAAATAATCACAGACTATGAAAAATATTAAACACCAAGACCCAAGTTAAAAACTGCCATGAATTTATCTCCATACAAAACACTATATATATATATATATATATATATATATATATATATATATATATATATATATATATAAACATATATGAATAAGAGTTGTAGAAATCAGAAGAGCATATAATGAGCATCTCCAAAATCACTCAAGAAATTTAAGGAATTGCGCTCAGGTGCAAGCTTACAAGAGAAAGCAAAGATGCAGTTAAAGACCTAAACATATATAGTCAAAAACTGGACTAAAAATACTATGCTCTTCACACAATGTTGCTTGGACATCTGACAACATTGTCCAATATCAAAGTGCCCACAAGAACATGGTACTAGTGCATGGACCTAGGAATGGAATGAAAAATATTCTCAGATAGTTGCTGCAATCTGTGTAAAGAAGCAAAGATATCCTGTGATTAACCACCATTCAATAATCTCTATGAACACCACAAAAATGTCTTCAATAGGCATAACTCAGAAACAAATTTATAATATATCAAAAAATGTGACTTTTGAATTTTGGAACATTCATCAAGATCCAATTAATCACTTCTTCCCCAAAATAACCTCAAGCTAAAGGGGGAAAAAATGCCCACACAATTTCCCCATACAGTCTTTCTCAATTCCCTTAATCTAACTCTTCATTTTGCAGACTCTCCAAATTAGAAGAATGAAGGTATGCTGCCTAAAAGTAGATGCTTAACAAGGTTTCTCATCTTACAGTAAAAATATGCATGCCAATGATCTGTTTTGCTTAAACTAAGATCACAGCTATCCATTATCATCAAATGATGCTTTTTTTAAAAAAATAATGTTTACATTGATTTTCTCTCAAAGAGAGAAAAAACAAATATATATAGATCAACAAAAAATTGGAGTATTATTAACAACTTGCATACAAAATAAGTAAATGAATAATTTCAAAATATCAATGCTTGATGGTATACTTATCCATCAAATATTTACTCATTTCTATTTAATTTTCTTTTTACATATTTCATTTTGCCATTTTTTTTAATCATTTCCTCTGACATGCATTGAACATGTCAGTTTGCCAGTATATACAAACTAGCAAGTTTCACTAGACACTAATGCAAGCAGCAATATAATGACATCATCATATGTAATATGTCACTATGTCAAGATAAGCAAGGTCACAAGATTATATGAGACATCAGGATTATGTTAGGAGATTTGGGTATCATGATATGATACTCACCATCAGTTCAAGCTGCTTGACTTCTAAAGCAGAATTTTCAGCTCTCTCTTTGGCCAGCTCAGACTCTTTTTCAGCATGTTGTTTGCTAAGTTCAGCCAATTCCAGGGCAACCTCCAACTCTTTTGAACGCGCACTTATCTCACCAACCTTTATCATGCTTTCAATTGCTTCTCTATAAATATAAGATGATTGAAAATAAGATGTATCAGCTCTAGTTCACATACCAGATAAAAATGATCAACAACCTTAGCCATGCTATAAAAAGGCAGTCAATGGGAAGATGGCATTAAAACTATCTTAAACAATAAGCACATACTTTTGCAGTCCTGCAATTTTTTTGGGTATATCATCATATGATGCCACATCAGGTATCTCATTAAGCAATGATTTCCAAGACATTAATTCAAGTTCCAATTTCTGCGCATTTAGTTGGACCTCCTGTAATTTGGACAGCTCCATTTCTGCCTTCTCTCTGCGCCCCTTCTCCTCCAGCAGCTTTTCCTTCAATAACTCATTATTCACATGGAAAGATTTCAGTCTTCTGGCTTCTTGTACTTCAGCTTCCTATCATCAAGTAATAACAGTTTAGCTAAATCAACAGGCTTTGGACAAACAAAAATAACACAAAAACAAAAGATAATCCATGATTTCAAGTCCCAGTGGGATATCCTATGGGATGCTAAGATGGGTTACTATCCTAAGCATTGAGATGAAATCATCTCACCATCATCCCCGCATCTCAATCAGCACGGCTTGAGACATCCCTATCCCAAGTGTCAAGATGAGATAGAAGAGTGGCACATCCCATTCCAAAGAAAAATTAGGGCAACCCTGTCCCACGGGATTTAATACCTTATTTGGATCAATTAATAAGACAAATAGAATAGATGTTCATGGAAAGCTCAATACAAATTAAAGAATAAACTGCATGTATACAGTTGAATCTGTTGTATTCAAGATTTTTGGGATGCTAAATTCCAACTCATGGCATCAAAGATACTCCCACTACTCATTTTGGTCTTTACTTATTAAACATCAGACAGCTATATAAATCCATGATTAAGTGTAACTATGCAAATGATGGTCTCGAGGGGGATTTTGATGCCAACATAAATAGAAACTACAAGGTTAACAAAAGTAAAGTTGAAAGGATGGCTGCCATAACATATATACTAAGGCTTTTGAATAGCTAAATAGATCATGAGAAGCCTTCTTGGCCAAGGATTCCATCCCCAGTGAGGCATCCTGCAAGAATTTGGGATAGGGCACCATCCTAAGTGGCAAGACGGTAGATCCCAACATAACCCCAGCATCCCATTCGGCACAACTTCGGACATTCCCTATCTCCAGTGTCGAGAGGGATGGCCCCCATTTGGTTCCAAAAAAAAACAAAGAGAAAAAAAAAAACTGGGACAACCACATCATTTGAATCATTAATCCTAGCCTATTAAAATTGTAAAGGATTATAAAAAATATAACTATTTGCTTAGACTTGAGCAACAAAATAGAACCTCAAATATTATAAACAACTCACATAGTTTCGAAGCTCCTCTTGTAGATGCTTCACCAAATTCTGGTCCTCTGAGGAAGTACTTTCAAGTGATGGAGCAGTGATCGTTGACAGTTTGTGCTCTAATGCACTCTTCTGATGAAGACACTGGATAAAAAGATAAAGATGTGTACATATAATGTTTGTGCATAAAATTTTAAACTGGCCCATACACATAAATATAAGTGTAGTTGATGCAAGCCATGTTTCGCAAGCCATGTTTCTCATGGACAGGCATAATTTCTAAATATCTAGCAAGTACATTTGCTCTGAATTGACTTTTGTTAGGCCAACATTTTTTATTCCTCTTTCAAGTGAGGAACAACCAGATAACAACAAGAAGAAGCCATTGAAAAAAAATGATGTTACTACATCAACATATATAATATATAGCAATTAAATGAACAAAGAACATCTAGATGCTAGCTACCTCATCCAGCTGTTCTCTTATGTCCTTCAGCTGATCTTTCAGTAACTTTGACTCTTCCTCTAAATTTTCTGCTTTGAGTTTCATTCTCTCAAGCTGATTCAAGTTAAATAAATAAATACATGCAAAGAAAAATACAAATATGGTAAGCACCATGCATTACTCACATCAACAGACTTTCTAGAGACAGACAGCTTTGACTCATTGTGCAAATGTGAGAGTTCCCTTTGGAGACGGTTTCTCTCCCTTTCTGAGCTTTCAGAAAGCCGCTGAAGTTTACCTTCGAGATCTGTTGCTTTCTCTTTAGCTGATGTTGCTGATGATTCTGCATTTTTACGAGAATCAACTTCTTTCTTGAGTTTCACCTGCAGTCAAAAAAAATTTGCAATTCATTTGTGTCAAAACAAGATGAATGTATAAGACCACACAATGAAAAATAAGAGGCTCCATTCATCTGTTTTTGCAAGCCAACAGTATTCTAGTGCACATAAGCTCACCGACCCCAAAAACAATATGTAGCCAAAAACACTATAAGAACTATTCTAGTCCCAATATCCTCAAGAAGAGTGCAGATTCACTATAAGAACCAAAAGCAAATCAACTTAGTTACCAAAGACCGGTGATCATTCCAGAATTTATCTTTGTAAAGTAATGCTAATACATTTCAAGTACAACATATGACCAAAAAAATGAATTTGTCATATAGCCAAAACCATCCATACAAGAAAATGATAGACGAACTAGAAAATAATGGTAACCCAGCTTTTAGAAACGATGAAAAGAGACAGCTTTCTTTATCAAATAGTCTGTAAGAACCTGGAAGGCCTCAACAACTCAAACCTGATTACCTTTTAAAAGAATGGATTCTCTAAAAATAGGAAGGCAAAACTATCTCATTAAAATCAAGAGGCCACTATCGACGTTCACATGCTTCTGCCTACAGAGCAATTACTGAATTAACATATGTGATAGAAAATCGCCATGATCATATCAAATCCTTTGACAAAATAAGCAAATAACACAGTGACAGAAGCTTTCAGAAACTGTAATATGCATCATAAGCTGTCCACTTATGATTAAAAATGCTTCAGCACCCTATACGCTGGCATGTATTTGTCCAAAATGCCCAGTAGATAATAGCAAATTGAAAATAAGAACAAATGACAGAACCAACAAATTTTTGAAATTTGGAGGATTCCTCAAGTGCTCAAATAACATGCGTCGAGGTTAGGATTGCCTGCACATAAGAACACTACCAATCCAAGTTTTATGCATGAAAACTACAGATCTACAGCAGCATCATGTCATTCATATTACCTTGAGGTTAGGATCGCACACACAACTTGTTGGTAACTTTTAAAACTTTATGCTCCCATGCATCCACATGCAGATTCAGGCATACCAAACAAAACCTCAGGCAAGGAGCATACACATGCATCAACATTGAAACTAAAATGAACATGAAGAGCATATCAAGTAAATCTGTGAAAACAAATAAAAGCATTGCCAAGGCATTTCAAAGAGAAGAATAGAGTAGAAGGTGACGTTGAATAAGAAAGGCTGATCATCTGCCGGGTAAAAGAAATTAGCTCTTCAATTTTCACCTTAATTTCTCATACATGGAATCCCAAATGACTGGAACTCCTTTAATTTGTCTTGAAAGACAGAAAATTTTCGTAAGTATGTGAAGCAAGAAAAAAGAATTAAAGAGAAAAAGGACCTGGCAATTTTAACAACATCACAAAGAGAATAGATTAAAACAAGAAGTGATAACATCAAGATATTTAAATATAACATCCCTTTGATCCCTCTAGAAACAAAAAGCCCACCTCAACAAACTAAAAGATGTCATTTCCAATAATACGTTCTCAACTTCAATCTCAATATTTTCTTCATTTTCCCCTTTGAGCAAGATAGCAGAAATTGACCACAAAATTTCATTGATAAATGAAATGAAATATAGGCTGAAGCCGAAAAAAGGAGAGCAGAAAAGAAAGAAAAAAGGGAAAGAGAAAGAGAGGACAAAGAAAGCAAGAGGAAGGGGAAAGGCCCAAGCCTAAACAACCATACAGGACAATTCAGGCCCAATCAACAAATTGGATCAAACAAAACAAACAAATAACCTACTCAAGCTCAATAAGTGTATAACTTACACAAGCCCAAAACATACTTTGAGACCAAACAGCCACTACCCAACCTAGAAGGCTAATGAATTCAAATTTCAAATTTGTATCTCATGACACCACCATTGTCTCCTCTAGCTCCGATATGTTCAAATCTATCACCAATCGTAATGCCTTCTCTTCACCTAAAACTAGCACACCCAATCTCCAATATAGTGCAATTCCCCCACCACTTGATGCTCCTCGATGGCATCTCCCTCACAGCTCACAGTTAACTTGGGCTCCAACAACACCACCACTGCTCCCCAATTAGGCATCAAGATCATTTCTCTCCACTCAACACTTCCTGCCTTGTTGCCTCGCTCAACCACCATGGCCACCAAGCATTTCAACAAAGTGGCATATATCAGAGAGCATCTACAACTCTTTTAAGCATTTCAATAAACAACATTTTAGCCTTCTCTTATATATCATGGACTCATTGACAGCTCTCTCAACCATTTCAATGAAACCTTTCCAGCCTTGTCGATCATTCCACACCTTAGGGGATATGGCTGGAATTTCTACCAGGGAAATTGGTTCCAATGGCCTTGTTTTGGCTGTTAACTGGGTTCAAAGCACTATCTATCTTTGATGCCTATTGAATCCCAGTCACAACAGAAAAAATTCCCTTATAGATATCGACAAAGATGTTAGGGACAACACCACCTTAAATCATATGGTAATCAATGGTCTCAACTGTGCAGCACCAAATCCGTTCTCGTTGGCACCATCATGCCGATGAAGATCAAGAAAAATGCTGACATCAATGCCGCCAATAGCAACCTTCATCTATCAATATTTGTGTGCCCCCTTCACTGCTAGCCTCCTTTCAAATACTGGCCTCTACATACCACTAGCTAGGCACTTCATTGTCTAAGGTTTTAAATTCCTAGGATGGAAATGCCCTAATTTCTCAATGAAACAGGATGCCCTGCTATCCCATCTTATTCCGATGACCGTCCCAATAGATTGTCTCAGTAACTTTCATCTCTCTCCCCTTCATTTTTCCATATTTTGTTATTTCTTTTCTTTTTTTCTTTCTTGTATTCCTTCTTTCCTTCCCTTCTTTCTTTTTCTTCTCTCTTCCTTTTCCTCCTCCTTTCATTCTTTTCTTTTTTCTTTCTTTCTTCTCTTTCTTCTTCTTTCCTTGCATGGTTGGGTTTTGATGTTTTGATCCTACTTTCCCACAAGAAAGGGATGGGACAACCGGCACATCTCCCATCCTATAAAGACTTAAAACCTTGCCACAGTCGACCACTACACTAGCAAAAAAGAAGAGGAAAGAAAGAAGAAAGAAGAATCACCTCCTTGCCCCTTGAGCCCTCTGACAAGTTTCTCAGTGACTTCATCAGTCCTTGCATCAGATCCAAGATTACACTCCCTTCACCATCAACTTCCCCTCATGTCAACTTCCACATGCCACTGGTTTGGAAGGCAATCACCTCTAGTGTCTAGGTTCTACTAAACTCCCACACCAAAAATGAAGAAGCAGACAAAAAGAGAGGATGGGAAAGGACATGGTTTCTTCGGAAGAAAGGAGTAGCCTAGGGGCTGTTTGGAGCTGTATGTTTAAAGTTCTATTGCATCTCGTCACATTACGACTTAAGCTGAAGTAGCTAACTTGCAAAGAATTTCACTTCTTATGCTTGGAGAAGAGTTTAGAGAAAAAGAAGTCTCTTACAGACATCCATCAAATATCTTGCAATTGGATGCCATGTCAAAGTACTCCATGTGCATGGAGATGAGGGTGTTCTGCACAAAGAGGTCGATGTTGAAGTCACTGGTTGCTAGGGCCTAGGTGCGGACCAAGATACCTATGGAGGAGCAAGTGGCAATGCAGGCCTTGAGGGCAGGGAAGGTGAAGCAGAGTGGCAAAGGGGGTGGGCAAGAGCCAAGGAGGAGAAGGCAAAGTGGAAAAGGGTGACAGTGAAATCTGAGGTGGAGGAGGCAGTCATGAGCTTCCTAGAGGTGACGAGACTAGTGGTGGTACCGAGGGTGGCAACAAGAAGTGACTCAATAGCAGGCCAGGGAAGGAGAAAGGAAGGGAAGAAAGAAAGAAAATCTTTTTTTACTTTAACTAAGATATATACTTGAGTAACTGTAACTCATCCTAAAGCCAATTTGGCCACGAGTTGAACTACCATAAGATAACCTAGAGTTGCAATCCAACAAGTAACTCAACTTATCATGCAATTTAAGTTGTAGGCATCCAAACAAGCGAGTTGGCATATACCTGTACTTTAAGTTGCACGCAGCTCCATTTACAAGACTCCATACAACCCCTTAGAGCCTTAATCTAAAAAGTCCAGAGAGAATCATAACTCAATCTCAATAGTTATTTGCTAAGACATCCACAAGTTTTTCTTCTTTCCAAACTTTCCAGCATGCTACATGAAAAATCTTATCTTACATGTAAGGGTCCCCATTCATTTGGATCAACCTAAGAACCAAAATGAACCAACATTGTTAGATTAGTCTGATTTGGGTTTTAAAGAGGATTTGATTGATTTCCATTCCAATTTTTCAAAACCCAACCAGATTGGTCCAGGTCTAGGATAGAGGATTGGGTAACCTAACCCAACCAATATTAATCCATATATATATATATCACATACATACATACATACATACATAATACATACATACATACATACATACATACATACATACATACATACATACATATATATATATATATATATATATATATATATATATATATATATATAGAGAGAGAGAGAGAGAGAGAGAGAGAGAGAGAGAGAGAGAGAGTTTGAAGTCACTAAACCAGATAGGCCATTAACAGGGACAGCAGCTGTCAATTTGGTCCCAACTAAGAACCAACCTGAATAGAGCTGAACTGTTTGGTTCGCCTAGTTTTCAGCAATTTCTAGTTGTTTTGGATCGAACCGAGCAATTCAATGGTTTATGAGTCATTAGCAACTCTTCCATACCTGTCTCCCCTTCTCTCCCAATCTTCCTCCCCTCCCATTTCCCTTAATCCAATCCAACTCCCCCCTCTCCCCTCATTCCCTCTCTCCCAATCCTTCGATCCCTTCTCCCCTCTCTCCCCTCTCTCTTGACCATTCATACCTCTCATGAGTCATAAGCCATCATTAGGGTTAGGGTTCCATTGTCATCGTCATCATTGCATTTGCCACCACTAATGACGGCTATGTACTACTGGTACATGTCCCTTCTCTCTCCCATCCTCTCTGTTTGAGAAAACCCTCCATCATGAAATTCCTTGACACCATCACCATCACTCCCAAAGCCATGCCCATATGACCCCGACTCCTCCCAAGATCCACAACCTCAAGTGAGGGAAACTTTAATCCTCTCCCTTTTTGTCTTCCTCCCTCTCTTCACTCTCATCCTCTCCCTCTCCTTGGTTCTAGTACACCCTTATTATTGTTGGTTTCATGTCGGAAAGGTAAAATACCATTCATACCATCCCATTTTAGTGGTTTTTGAAACCATGACTAGAACTATAGGTGAAGTTACTAATGAAGTACCAATGAATCAAACTTCCCACATAGAAAGCATTGACTACCAACTTTCATCCCTTCTATTGAGATTGTGATGAGTTAAAAGTACAACCAAGATGGTGTCTAGTCAAAAGCCATAATAAGTAAGCAAATGGATTTCTTGAGCTTTCATTCCATGGAGACGTTCCATCATCAAGAAATACATAAAATGATCTAAGTAAATAGTACCTAACTAGGCCCCTCATCACCAAATCCTTTAAGCCTCCTAGCCCTCAAAATCCCCTTTCTTATTGAAGGTTGAATTGGTAAAAAAACAAATTGTGAAATTACAGACAAGATAGCCACCAAAACCCTAGTAGAAATTATTGAACAAAGTATGAACTGTCTAGACACTCACATCCATCTTCAATAATCTATGTTGGTGTAAAATATATAAGATTGTCACTTTTAAAGATTGGTGTAAAATTGAACTCTTCCAACAATGATTTGACCCTTTGAGTATTCATTCTTTTTATAAATTGGCTAAGGATGTAGATATTGAAATAACTTTGCAAAATATTATTTTTCTAATATCCTTGAGTAAATATCAAGAACTTCAAATGAAAAATACATATGTTGAATGACTTTAACAAGCAATATATTCTTAATGTTTATTTTTAATATCTAAAAAACCAATATTAGAGGTTTAACTATATATATTACTTAAAATTATATTTTATACTAAGTATCTCCAATAACTCCTTTTTTCTTTTATAATAAGTTAAATGCTTGAGGGTGAGCCTTCGTGCAATGATAAGGTTGCTCCACTATGATGTGAATGTCATGGGTTTAAAGCAAGGTGCATCAAACTATGTCGAACCGCCCAATTTGGGGCATATCGAACCCAACCGGTGGGAACCGAGATGGTTCGCCATTTTAAAATGGTTCGTGACCCATACTGCCCCGAAGCAATACCGAAATGGTATGATATGCCTTGTACCATACCATACCAGGCGGGTACCAATTCTAGTAATGTCAAACCTTGGTTTATAGCAAAGAAAGAGCCTCTCCATATATAGGAGTAAGGCTGCATACATCTGACTCTCCCCAAACCCCACATCAATAAAAGTCTTGTGCACTGGGCCACTCCATTTTTGCCAAGTTAAATGATTGGATATACATCCAAGTCTGATTCTCATACTCGTGTCCATGCATCACTGAGAATTAATTAATTAAACCTCTTCCTTGCATAGAAAGCACTGAATTCCCACTTTCATCCCATTTATTGATATTGTCATGAGTTAAAACTTTATCCAATGTGGTCATCTAAGCAAAAGCTATAGCTTTAAATGAAGCAGATGGATTTCATTGGCTCCATTTATATAAAATAAGCTCCTTCACTGCATAAAAAGATCTAACCAATAGTATTTGACCAGGTCCCCTATCACCTATCCTTGAATCCTCCATCCCCTCAAACCCCCTCAATATTATCACATTTGTGGAAAAAAAAAAAAAAATCAAGGAAATAACAAGCTCACCCAAAGTTCACCCATTTTGTTTAAAAATATGCATACTTTCTTTCTCTCATCACTCCCCCACACCAAAGCAAGGAAGAAAAAGAAATATTCCCTGCTGTAGCATCTAGGTCATATCAAAATTGGCAAACTACTATAGAAATCTGTAACTCCATAATCTAGTCATTTTTTTGACAAATGACATTCTTAGAACTCCCCAAGTCTTTTAAACATACATTCTAGAACATTTTACTTTTAAAGTTGTAAGTTGTAACTACACAATCTGGTCATCTTTTTAAAATGCTAACAAGACCCCAGTCACTTTTCGGCTGTGAAAGTGAAAGATAAAAGCCACTTTGTCCCCTAAAATAAATTTTATCCAAAAATAACTAGGACGAAGTGACTTTAGGCCACCCAGGTCTCAAAGTCACTTAGTGAAGAGAGAGAGAGAGAGAGAGAGAGAGAGAGGGGGGGGGGGGGCTCTCCCACTTCACCCCAACTTTTTTCTCAATCTCAACTATAATCATATTTCTAATAATAAATAACGTTATTAGTTTTATTAAATAATAAATAATAATCAATAATTAATAATAATATTATTTAAATATTAAAAATAACATTATTTTCATATTTTTATTCGACCATAACTAAAATATTAATAATTTTAAAATATTATCATTTAATAATATTAATATTACTTAGCATAACAATTATTAATAAATATGATTTATTATTTATACAATATTACTAGTATTATCATTTACTATTAAATATTAGATAATAACAAATCATAAAGAATACCTTAATTAATTAAATAATAAATAATATTATTAATTATCACTAATAACAAATAGTATTAAATAGCTATTAATGGAATTATTTACATATTGAAAAATAACTGTTTGATAATATTATTTTTGAATCAGAATTAATGATATTAATGATTTACCATTGTTAGTAATTATTAATCATAATAATGATTTATTATTTTTTATTTATTAATAAATACTGATGATAAATAATAGTAAAATAATATTAGTAAAGATATTATTATTTACTAATAATGGTAAGTAATACTAAGCAAAAATATTATTATTTAAATATAAAAAATATTATTTGATAATCACTAAATTTAATAATATTAATAATTTAAATTTATCAGTAGTTAATAATATTTAATTATGAAATAATTTCTTATTTATTTATATCACAAAATAATTTATCCATATAATAATATTTATATCGAGCTCCATTTTCATTTCTACAATCAAACACGATTCTAGAAATGTACCTTTTTGATATTTACTTCCCAAACAAACCAAATGGTAAAACCCAACTTTCAACAAAAATAACTTTTCAGAAAGTGATCACTTACCACTTCAGCCACCTTCCGGCAACCAAATGGCCTCCTGGCAAGCATTTTGTTATCTGCTCACCCTCTTTTCAAGTCTCCCATCTCTCATCCCCTTCCCTTTCCTAAAACATCATGAGATCTATTTTTTGGTGGGGAAGTGTTCTTTCTTTGCAAATGAAGCTAAGATATACAACTAGAGAGGCATACAATACAAGAGGCCTATAAGCATGCCGATACAAACTCTGTGCATCGGCTCTGTGAATATTATCAAGGAACATATTCATACAAGCAATCTAGAATACTAAAATGGAGAAGCTGCTAAACATACATGATACATGCAACAAAACAGGTAGACATATTCTTTCTAAGCAAATGAAGCTTAGGTATACAACGATAGAGGCATGCATACAGCAGGGCTATGAACATGCTGATACAAACTCTGTAAAATTCATCAATGTACAAATTCATACGGCCAATCTAAAATACTAAAAAGAAGATGCTAGGCATGTACAGGCAATATAAAATACATGCAATAAAACAGGCAGCCATATTCTCTCTGGTGCCGTCACTCAAACTCGAGCTGAATCATATACCAAGAATTTGCCACAAAACAGATTTGACAACCATGCAGGTAACTATGGATAAGTCAATAGAGAGGAAAAAAAGGTGTGGCATCTTCAACCAAGTTACAAGTGACTAAAAGAAGTGTTAAGGTGCTGGTCCACAAAGTGAAAGATGATGATGCTTGAGGATGACTGTAGAAAAGGGTTAACAAGAACGATACAGAATTTATGTGACAAGGCAAAATATAATAAGGTTAAGGTTTTGTTGCTAATGCAAGTACAAGGGGAAGCTAGGATGGCAACAAAAAGCTATCAGAAAGAGAACCAATATTCGCAGAAGTATGCCATAGGTTCGAAGGTAATTGATGTTACAACAAGGTGCCTGCTGCACTAAAGCCAAACCACCAACCACAGAAGCTACATGCATCAATAAAATATTCGTGAAAGGACATATGGTTCAAGGTAATTGATGTTACAACAAGATGCCCGCTGCACTAAAGCCAAACCACCAACCATGGAAGCTATACACATCAACAAAAGCCCTAGATAGATTTCATAGCAAGTGGGTTCCGACAACTACAAGAAGCCTCAAGCTACAACACTAATTTTCTAGAAAGGTGATACCAGCAATATGAAACTTAACCAGTACCAAAATGTCACCATCTCATTAAGAATAAACTTGCAAACAACAAGCAGGGCATTTGAGAATGGAATAATCTTTATATATATATATATCCAATCCACAGAAATTCGTACAAAGAATAAAATGTATACATAGGACAACATACCAGACATGTATTTCTTCTAATGAACATAAATAGAAAAGAATACTGCACTGGATGTCTCTAACAATTTTACAAGAGTGCAAGACTGCAAGAACACATAAACAGTAAACACAAACCTAATCTCATTTATTCACAGTTTCTAATTCGCACTATACTTCTTTCAAATTGCCACATATCAAATGCCATGGTATTCTCAAACCAAAAACACACAAAACTGATGAAGTAATTGCCCCACAAAAAGATGATTCTAGCTAGAATGGAGAACCAAATTATACCTCAAGCTCACTGCACCGCTTTATTTGCAACTGATATTGCTCCTGAGAATCATTGACCTCCTTTAATAGCCGTTTTTGTAATGCTTGTTCACGCCCTTTGGATGCCTCAAGTTCTTGTTCCAAATAGCGAAGATGTTCTTGACACTTTTTTCTCTCATCTTCTGTAGCAGCAAATGTAAGTTATATCCTTATTAGTATTCACTGTAACTGTAGTATAGATGCAAAAAAAAAAAAAAAAAAAAAGGGGCAAGATGCACATTACCACATAGAAAACAACCAAAAGGAAGGAATAGCATGAATCCAAATAGAAATTGTCAACACTAGAACTTACACATCACTGTACTTAGTTAAGTCTTAATGATACACTTAATGCAATGATATGCATCCTTCCATGAATAGTCACAACTTGCCATGAAGAATTACATATAGATAGATATATATATAGAGATAGGTCTCAAATATTGATGCACCATACCACATCGATTGCATATTGCCCCTGTATATTGATCTATATCGACCCATATAGACATAGGGCATCATTCAATTAGGCATCACGTTGGTAGATACAAGGGGTGTACCAGATCTCACACCACATCAATAGATGAAGGTTACGAGACTGCCGCGCAATTTCAAAACTTGTTATTATATAGCAATCAAAACTTTGCTGAGTATATTTAAAGATTGTTTTATTATAATTAAAAACAAAGAAAATCATGTATGAAATTTTAAGTTAGTTCAAGAGATTTTTTTCATATGATAAAAGTACATACATAAAAGGGAGACCTATGTCTTATATTTGTCCTAGCATTCCCACTCTACTGTAGTGAGAGTGCTCTCCTCCCTCTTCAATTTTACCTAGAGTTCTATTGGGTCATGTTGGGTCCAGGTACAACCCAACCCACATATAGACCCATTACAATATTCAGGTCTAAAATTTGATCCAAACCCTATCCATCCATCACTCAGGTTCTATCCAAGTACCAATCCAAGTATGTATAAAATTGTGAGACCTATTAAGTCTAAGAATTCAGTAAGGATCAAGTGCAGAATAGGGGCCTTTGGGAGAGCTGTTGGCCAACGCTATCTCACATAGCTGCTGGGAAACAGCCATTTAAAGACATCCCAACAGCCAATCCAAACAAGGCCTGGGTCTGAGTCTATAGAGCAAACTGACTCACATGTGAAAAGGTCGAGGGAATGAGAGAAAAAAAATAAAAAAGAGATGATGATAGTATATGATAGGTATGAGTTGGATGACAATAATCAACCTTTTTAGGTTAGAGTTGGCATGAGAGCCAAGAGATGGAGGTGGGAAGCAACCTTAAGGTTTGTCAATATCTTTTATGACAAGGTCTGCAAAACCCGTACCAAGAATCATACTAGCTCATTATCAATTCAGTATGATATAATATTGTCAATACAATATAGTATGGGACAAGGTACCAATAACTTTTCTCACTCTTAACCATAGTACTGCTCAAAACCAGACAATATAGAATGCTTTTGCTCAATTCAGCCGCTTGATTCATACCAAATTAAATTGCGATGCCATACCGATACCTTATCAGTACAGTACCACTTAATACTATAGACCTTTCTTTATAAAAATAGTAAAAATGTAAGAGTAAGAATTATATTATCTATATTACATATAAGAATATTATATAATGTATTTTGTATTACAATAGATGAATCATTTAGGTTAGGTCAGATGAGTTTTTTGACTGGATCTAGACATGAACACAAAATTTGTTTATGGCTTTATCTTTGGGCCTATATCTAACCCCATCCACAAGTCCAAATCACATCCCAGTCAACAGGTCTAAGTAGCAGCCCTATTTGGTTCCTTATCCTTTCCTTCTCTTCAAACATTATCAATTGTATGCAATGGAAATTTATAAAGGCACTCATCTTTTTCTCTCATACATATTTCTCTTAATCACAATTTGAGCAGAATCAAACTGATCATGTTCGATGAATCATAATGAAAACTCACCAGTTGTTGCATCTAATCTTGCCACTCACCCTGAACTTAAAGTATCATATGCATCGCATATATGACAAGATCACATCCGTCAACGGAGTAAACATGCATCGCATTGTTCACGTACAAAAAAAAAAAAAAAAAGATGGCAAATCATGTAATCACAACCATGTATAAAATACTACTTTCAGTTGGATACCTCAAATGTGATGGAATCATAGTCTTCCATAACTTAGTCAAAATGCATTAATCATGCAAGATTCTTTCATATTATGCCAAAAAAAAGAAAAAGAAAAAGAAAAGAAAAGGGGCACACCACTTCCATGTAGCTCCGTCTTCAACGTCTCCAATTGGGCTTGGTATTCATGTACTTGCTTCTCTGCTGTATCCAAAGCTATCATAAATTCTGATTTAACCTATTAATAGCAAGAAAATACTCATATTAACAAAAACGAATATCTGGAGTGGAGGACGTAGTCTTTTTGTTGATCAAAAATCCAAGCAAAATTTGGCCTTCAGATTTTGAATGAAAACATTAATGATCTATTAAAAAGTGTATGATTGGAACTTCAAACTTTGAAAAGAAAGAATTTACAATCTATTAAAATGTGTGTGACAAATATTCAACATAAGGTTTGTAGTGGAAGCAAAAATAGAAAGAAATGACTGTCTAACCTCCAAGCATGCTGAAGAAAATTTCATTTGTAAAATACACAAAGCTGAAGATTTGTTGACAGTAAAATGTCAGAAAAAATGAATCGACAAAACTAATGCATTGTATTCTCATAATGCCATAATAATGTCTAAAACAAAGAAGCTGATTGATTGATTGTATAACAGAAAATACTAATGATACGCCACCCAGTTACATCTTTATAGAGACTCATGATGTCAACAACATGTCGAATAAATGAGGTTGCTGACTAAGAGGATGAATATTATTCAACTTAAAAGGTAAAATAAGGCAAGATAAGAGATGTAGAAACTTGCTTTTACTACTATACTAATCGATGAGAAAAACTTCTTGGGAGTAAAAGATAAAAAGGCATGATAGGAAATATCGACATTACGTGAAGTAGGCTTCACAATTCTCATCTAATAAAAAGACCTATCTGGAATAACAAAATGAGGTTCAGCATAATTATTATCTGTTCATGCAAATAACTCTTGGGGAATAGTAGCTTTTCAGATACAGGGGATGCTGCAACCATTCTAGTAGACAGCTTGAGTAAACGGCTTTCACCAGCTTTTGAGGGAACTGACTTGAACAAGACATAACTGATTGAAGATAACTGATACATAGAGAGTGGTTAAACCTGACAGTATGAGCTTTGGATATCTGGATCATACCTTTATATGCAATTCACTGACTATTTCTAGAAATCCACTAAATGTTGAATGTGCATAGTTAGAAGAAACATCATTTGGATCTAAGGGAAGAATTAATGCACCAGTGAATTGGAGACAACCATTAGCATGATCTAACAAATGCATGGAGGTCAGACATATTTTCATGGCATGCAAGCAAACAAGCAAGAAATTCAGGGACATGAGATATCCCATTATTGCTTACAAGTTCCGTCCCCATGTAAACAGTTTGCACGTTGAATATTTTTTTTCTTCACTGTAACGATTTTACTGACTACTGGTAAAGATCATTTACTAACTAAATGACAATACATAAAGGCAACCAGAGAGTTTCAAACAAAATAACTTGCAAATTACTTGACCTAAATACATGTCTTTGTGAATCATGCATTAATATAGTTCAAACCCAATCATTCCCATCCATGCTTTATCTTAAATTTATAACTGGAATCAAGATGACCCATCCCATCTATAGGTGCCCTTGTGGGATTTTCAAGGAGGAAGGAAATGATATAAAGGACAAACATTCACCTCCAGACCACAGCATCTCATATAATTCTACCAGCAAAATAGTTTAGTTGTGAATCTTGACCCTCTTTATATTGCAGGACAGTAGCGGAATTCTACTGCTACATTCCAAAACTTTTTTCTTTCTTGCCTACTCTCTTTCTTTTTCAAGTCCTCTCTTCTTTCCTGTGTAATTTAAATCTTTAGCACCATCCCCATTAAAAATTTATTCAATAGCAGATTCCCAGGTTCTTTCACTTCCAATTGTGAAGTCCAATTTGATGCCATGACAGAAAGGAGAAGAATAACTCAGAAAGGAAGGGGACCAACAATAAAAATATGAAAGTGGAAAATTTGAGACAAAGGATTGAGCATATTATGAGCAAGTTGAATAAATAGTGAAGGGACGAGCAGGAAAAAAAAGCCCATAATAGGATATGAAAAGACAACAACAATACCTCAGAGCCAGGGATTAAGGTTTTGTAGTTGCTGTTTGCAGATTGGCACATACTTTGGACGCCTTATCAGCTCATAGCGTGGGAGAATGACAATGAATTTGTACCATTGCATGCCTGCATGTTCCATGCATTGGTAAAACATGCCATATGCCATGCCAATGCTAGGTCAGCACAGCAGCAGCATGCTGCACTTCAATTCTTGCTCAAGTCCACCAGAATTGGATTTCACGAAAGACATGGAAGGTGATTTTAGCATGTTCCAGGAAACTGTGTTACATGATGAATACATATGAAAATGTATTGAAGAAAGAATGGATCAAGCACTCTAATCCAACGTTGGTGGGGTACAAGTTCATGGCCCAAACTTCTTAGGACAAATGTGCCAAAGATTTCTTGGATAAGAAGCACATATCAAGAATAACTTGACCTAGTAGTCAATGATAAAAAAGAGATGTGTTATATGTGAAAACACAGACGGAAAAAAAGCTTTTTAACCATAGAAACACCACAAGGACCAAAAAAAGGGGCAAGAAAGGGTGAAGATTTGTCAATGGAATTACATAAGTGTAAATTAGTATAAATGGTTTCTCTCAGCTAGCTATATGATAGCTTTGTATGAGACGAATTAAAGCAACATGAGAAGAGTGCAAAGGACCACCTACCAGGGTTCTACAATATCTCAGCAACTGTTGGTTTGAACAGGTCTAGTGAATCAGTAACAGCAATGATACCTTCCCGCATTGGGTTTCAGACATAAACAGCAAGGATAGCTTTTCAAGTATTTTCATCCTAGATTGTTATCAGTAAGCTCTACACGCTGAAAAATGCGCAACCACAAATCATTAAATTAATGCTCTTCAGGACTAGAGCAGATTATGGCATAGAAACCTTGAATAAAGCCAAGAACAATTAATAGTAATGAACAAGAAAACAAGAGAGGTGATCACAAGCAGCCCTCATCAGCTGGCATCAGCTTTTGACACCTTGCTTTTCATGTGGAGAGAAGAGCCACATGAGTTTCCAATGTCTAAGACAGAGTATTAACTTTATCAAAGCATGGAGAAGAGAATAAACACCAGGAATCATATCTATGATGAGTATGATGGCAATAATGTCAAGAACGTCGGCCTGCCATCTTTCAAGTTGAAGGTTTGCTGGTCAAGAATTGAATATTAAGAAGAATGGAGGCTTGGAATATCTTATGCACCAAAGTTCTTTTGAGAGACAAGGCTGGCAGGGTAAAACCATATGTCAGAGGAAATCTCAAAACACTTGCCCCTACATCCAGTCCCTTCTCCTCCTTGGAACAACATTAGCATGGAATTCGTCCTTGGCCTCCCTAGGGCTGCAAAAAGATTCAGCCGCAGCATCTACTCTATAGGATTGCAAAAGCATAGAACTCCATCCTTCTGGTGGCGGACAGATCCTCTGAAATTTTCCATTTTATTTTCTTCTCCTAAACAGATATTGCCATATAGATGTGTAGTAAAACTAGGAACAATTTGAGCGAATAAATAAGTAAATTAAATGTAAAGAATGGAGTGGCGCCAATTAATTTATGATGCGTGGACAGAAGCAATGGAATTAAGCATTCAAAATGCCAGCCCGTAATAGGTGGAACAAATGTAGATAATTATTATGGATTGATATTATGGTTTCATAGCAAGAGAAAACAAACCAAAAAAAAAAAAAAAAAAATCTTTTGGCAAAATAATCTTCAAGATTCAAAAATCTAGCTTCTTAGTGTTCAAAATCAATAGACATGATGAACCAAAACCAAATCTTGACATAGAAACAATGAATGGCGACCAAAAAAATTCCAATTAACGTACGAAACGAAGATGATCGAGATAGGGACATACCATCTGACGGCAGTGGTAGGTGCAGACCATCTGATCGGGCGGCAGGTCGACCGAGGAGACGGGAACGGGGTCATCGTAGAGCACGAGGCGGCGGTCGGAGACAGGGCTCTCATGGTCGGCGACGGAATCCGCCCTCCTCTTCCTCGGTGGCGGAGTTCGGAGTATCATCTCCTTCAAAATGGAAGACAAAAACCCTCGATTGCCGGACGAAAAGCACTAGGGTTCTTCGCCTCGCTCGCTCGCTCTCGAAGTCGAAAAGCGAAGGCGCGCTGTTTGCTTTGGAGACCAAGCAAGAAACAAGGAGGCCTCGGTCTTTCTATGGGTGGGAATTGGCTTCGTTTCGCCGGGTTTCGAAAACCTTCGGAGAGGAAAGTTGACGCCGGATAATTCTGCTCGGAAACGCCGCTACAGACGAAGTAACAGGACACCATATCCTTCTTGATCATGACCGTCTATGTGTCGCATGACGGCCGTGATTGCGTGGAGCTCAGCTTCACCTCACCTAATTCGTTTCGGATTCAGCCCGTTTGGGTGAGCCTTAAAATAATAATAATAATAATAAATTTAAAAAAATATTTACTGACACTATTAAAAATGATTAAAAATTCTATTTGGGAAAGATCTAAACATTTTCTAAAAATTATATTTGGTAAATATAAAAAAATTATTTTCATTAGAATTCAAAGACATAAATTTGAACCAAGAAGAACATTCATATCTAATATAATATAACCATAATAATATAATATAAAGTAACATAATAATTATATTTAAATATATTATAACTAAAATATAATTATTATAATTATATAGAAATATTTTTATAATTATAATATATTATATAGTGTAAAATAAGATAGTATGATAATATTATAAAATACTATAATATAGTGCACAAATATAATATTGTTATACTATATTATGCTATAATTTTGTAATGTTGTTATTATAATATTTCACAATATAATATATGGCAATATGATTTTTAAATAATAGTAAAATAATATATTATAATAATTTTATATTATAATCATTATTATATTAAATGTTATTATACTATTATACTATATTATAATATTATAATATGATATATTTTAATATTGATATAATATGATTTTATTATATTAAAAAATTATTTGAATATTTTTAATATGTTAGATAGTTGAAAGTATTTTATAATGTCTTTTATCATTTTTATTTTAAAAATACTTTTCTAGTTGGGTTGCCATATATGTGTTAAAATTTCAAACATTGAAAATGTAGTTACCAAACAACAAATAACTGTTTTCAAAAATTTTACTTTCAAAAGTTTTACATTTAAAAGCTCTTCTCCCATTAGCTTCATCAAAAGGCCTCAGGGCCTGTATAGCTAGTTAAACTAGCTATTGAGTCCAACAGCTACATTAAGGATTAAAATAAAAATTATAAATACATAAATGCTCCTATCAATCAAACTAACTCCTATCTTTTTTTTTTCTTTCTCGTACCCTCTGTATCCCAATGTCTTTTTCGTTCCCACAATAAATTTTTATCCCCAAATCTTCCACCTCATGTGATAAAATTATTTTTATTTAATGAAAGAAAGAGATCAATATTAAGATGTTTTATATTTGCATAAATTAATAATATCTTTTATATTTATAAATATGGGATCACTTATTTATCAATTAGTATTTTAAGTTCTTTTTTCTTTATTTATATAAATCATTTAACAAAAGAAATAATAAGAAATAGTATTTTATATTATTAAAAAAGAAATATGACCTTATTAGTCATAATACTGTAATGGCAATAGTTAAAGTACTTCAACCAAATACTTTATTAAAAAATAGCTAACAGCTATTAGCTAAGAGCTAACAACTATTAGCTATCAGCTAAGAGCTAACAACTAATGGCTATCTGACTCTCAACAGCTAATCCAAATAAACCCTTAATCTCTTTGAAGGTTAGGTTTCCATTTTTGAACTAATCTCGATTTGATTGGGTTATCTTTGATTTCACAAGATTTGTACCAAATCATATTGAAGGTTGGGATGCAATTTACTAATCATTGGACTGGGCCGTAGTGGACATTGGAACTTTTTTTTTTTTTTGGAGAGAGAGAGGAGGGAAAGATTAAAAAATGATGAACTTTGTTTTGGCATTATATGTCATGACTTTATTTTAAGGTTATACATGTATCATGAACTTTAAATAGGGCAAAAAGGGGGGGGGGGGGGGGGGGGGGGTGGGGAAGGGAAAGCCCATAGCCCCCTAGTATTTATTAAGGTCTGCCCTTGGGCTTGGTCCTTGCCTAGTTGCTCCTTCTTAGATTAAGTTTGTTTACTGATCTTGGTATTGGAAATAAGCTATTTCATGTGAATGCATGGGATTTTCTTGATGTGTTATGCCATATCCAATTACCTTATATTACTTAAGGTATAGCTCATGAACTAATAGGATGTCTCTGTAAAGATAATGTATCAAAGAGCAGTTTATATAAAATGCACCTAAATTTACATGTTAGAAAAATAGCCTTTTGATTCTTTGAATATATAAAAATAGTTTAGAGAACATGATCAAGATGTTGGTTGTTTTGAATTAGTTTTGTCTTAAATATAGACCATGCTACCTCTCAAATTTTAGCTATGTACTTTTGTCTACCATGAGAATGGTACTATAAATATACTTGGATGATTGAACTAACCCTCAATAGATGATTTTTATGAGAATTCAAAATAGCCATTTAATTTCTAGAGTTTCTTATCTAAAGCAAGGCTTTATATATTGTTATTTAGGTCTACTCATATAGACACATGTGCAATGCCTTAATTATAAAATATGAGATAAATAACACATACTTGTTGAGATCTATTTAATTGTTCTTGTAACTGACTTCAAAATTTTAAGGTAACAGAAAAAGATCGATAATGTAAACCAAACATAATGACCCTCTTCCCCCTCTAAGTGAGGGGGAGACAACAATGATAGAATTAATCAAGATAATTAGATAAATAATTAGTATGGAGGAAATCATGACCTTTGACAAGTTTTAGCTCTAACATCATATTAAGTAACTACTTAATCTCAAAAACTTAAGCTAGTAGGAAAAAGTCAATAGAACATATATCAAGTTTAATACTTTCGCTTGAGATGCTTAAAAGGAGACAAATTTAAGATAAGTATGTATGTTTAAAGAAGTGTCATGACACTATTTGCTAACAAATGCCTGCTTACTTTTAATAAAAAAAAGGCATTTAGCTGTAAGAATTTTAGGAGATACATATCGATAGATAAAGCAAACATAAGAACAACTTTTTGATATCAATTGAGATAGAAGTATGATAGACCAATTTGTTTGTTAATAGTTGTTGGTAGTCGTGAAATAATTAAAATATTTTTTAGGTTTTCAAGCATAATATGCTGCAATATAGCATAAGTATTGACACAATATTGGCTACTTAATCGTAAACCCAATCCATGCACCTCTAATTTACTAATTACTCGTCGCATCCATTTTTGTATCTATAATTTGTCAACCAACATAAATTAGGGACATTAATATTTTGACTTTTTTATAGTTCAACCTAATCCTAGATACCCAATCCTATTAACCATTGAATGTATAGTGATAAGTGCCAAAACTAGAGATAGGGGAATCCATGGACATCGAGTGGCTTGTCCCCTCTAGAAAATTTTACTAAATGGGCATTTGAATGTAGAAGGTAGAATATCTCTTGTTTTCTTTTTCAAACTACCCAAGCTACTAATATTTTATATAACAAAGTTCTCTTAGTAAATAAAATAATTTTCATCTGTGGGCAAATTTGATAAACCAAAAAAACTCCAATACTCTTTAAGGGAGAAATGATGAATTTGCAAATAATTTTAGCGGATTTTATTTTATGTTTATTTAGTGTTATTAAAAGTATTTTAAGTTTTTTTTAAAAAAAACTAAGTGCAAGACAGTTGGATGTCACATTGCTTTGAAACTTATAAGCTGTTTTTAAGAAATAAAATAAAACTCTTTCATCATAGTATATGAACCTTGAACCTTAAACCCGATGAAAGTCTCTCTTTTTAGATAGGAGAGTTGACTAATTTAATTGCATGGTTGAAAATTTAAATGCATTTTGAAAATTTAAATATTTTGAATACTAATTTAAAGTTGAAAATTTAGATGGTTGAAAATTTAATTAGATGTTTTTAGATTTTTTTTTTCTTTTTTTGCATGCATTCCCTTCTTTTATGGATAAAATAGTTATAGATTTTTATCTTTAATAATTTCAAGAATTCTTGAGTAAAAATCCTATTGATTATTCATTGATTATAATAGAATATTTATTTTGTTTCCCTCCTTTTCTTCCTTGGCCCATTTTTAAGCTTTTAATTAACAAGCCACTCATGTTTATCACGACAATTATTGTCAACTTTGAGTTCCTTGCTAAAATTATAATGTTGGATTTTTTTTTTTTTTTTGAATTCAAAGGTGATAGTATTGAGCAATATTGTTGGTTTTTAGATAAAAGTTGAGAAGAAATATGATAAACAATTCACAATAGCTAATAAAAATTAATATGAGATTTTATTAATGAATTATGAGATTGTTTAAAGGGTTTTTTTTAGGTGAAGGAAATGACAGATATCTTGAGCCATAAAAATGTAAAGCAAAAATGTTTTTATACAACTAATCTATACAAGGCTTATATATTTAAGAGTTATGAATTTTTCATAAAATTAATTTATAATTTTGCAAGAAAGGTAAGATTTTTCATATTTAGTTTTCTTTGGATAATTTGCCTATAAATATACACAGGAAATATTCTAAACAAATTTATATCAATTATTCAAAATACATCTATCAAACATTCAATAAATATATATAACTTATTTAGTGAATATATATCATCCATTTTATGCCGAGTCCAAGGACTAAACCATCCTAGAACCCAACCCCTAATTGTGAATTAATTTGCAAAAATAAAATCAGACTACTTTTTACAAAATAGACAATTAAATGGATTTTTAATATAAAATTTACTTTATTTTTTATAAATATTTTTTAACGAAAACATACCGCTAGTCTTCAAATATTCACTCAAAATTCATTTTGGTCCCCAAACTTTTAGTTGTTATGATTTAGTCCCTCATGTTTTAAGAATTTTGCATTTTCAATATCTCGTTATATAAAGTCTATTAAAATTAATGGGATAGTTGACATTTTACCTTATCAATCATTCTGTGTATTCTTGACAGAATGATATGGTAGCTATTCTATTTGTTTTAATAAATTTTATGTAATGGGATGCCAAAAATGCAACATTCTCAAAATATGAGAGGCTAAACTGTAATAATTAAAAGTTTAAGGGCTAAAATAAATTTTGAGGACCAAGAGTTAATTTTAGTTCCCCTCCGAAATTTGCCTAATATCCTATTTAGAATAAATGAATTCCATAATTTTCATAAAATTCATTTATAAATCTATGATTTGTTCTCTTTGGCAATATAACAAATCATGAATTTGAAATCTCAACCATCAAATCATTAAATTGCTTCTTTTTGTTGCACTATCAATTTTAACAAGATTTGCAAATAAATTCCATAAAATAAAGGAAACAAAATTTTTAGTCAAAATTATCCCTTGTTTATAACATTATTATTATTATGATAAATCATTATTGCATTAATAATTATTATAATATATAATTGATACATTATTATAACATATTCATAATATTATGATACATTATATAATATAATTATTATATTAATATGTGATATTAATATCATTTATATTATATTAAATATTAAGTATCATAATATTATATTATAATGCAATATTAAATATAATATGATATTATTATAATATATTATAATAATATAACATAATATATTATTAATTTAATAAATATAATTAAATATAATCATAGTTGCTGATGTTGGTTTTTGACTTATCAGAGCAATGATAGGATTTATTTGTGAAAGAAATCTGTACCTAACCTTCCCTCCATGAAATTCTTTGTTGATGAATACTTTTATTCAAGAAACTAGGAATCAGATTGTAACCACCTTTAGAGGTCTCAAGGTCTCTCTCGGGGTCCCTCCGATGAACAAGCCAATCTTCTTGAATTTGAGGGAAGAGAATGAGAGAGAACGAGAGAGAGAGAGAAGAGCCTTACACTCGTTAGCCCCTTTTTAAGATCTTTTGGTGATGTATATATAGGTGTTGAAGGTGAGGTAATCATTTTGACTTAAAGTTAGGCCTTCTTGAAATTGAATGATTCATGATTCTTTTATGAATCTTGAATGGAACATTTCAATTTTGTCCAACTAAATTTTGTTATGATTTTGTTAATAAGATATTTATTTACATACACATATTTTCATTATAATTTTGTACACATATCATTATTATAATTTTGTACATACGTCTTCATCTTATTAACTTACAAAAATTCCATATCATCAATAATATTAAGGATTAATAATTTATTATTATATTATAATAACTATTATAATGATCTAAATAATTATTATAATTATTAAATTGTAATTATATTTATATGTGTTAATTAAATATCTAACAATTATCATTATTAATTATAATTTAATATAATTATATTAAATTATAATTAACTCTAATGAAATACAATAATCATTAATATAATCAAATGTGATTTGAGAACATAATTAATATAACAATTCTCAAATCATTATTTGTAATTAATTATTAAATAAGAATAATTTAGAAAAAAATATTGAATCTAATTTTCTTTTCTTTCAAAGATAAGAATTTATTTTAGTTACATACTTTTATGCATAATGAATGAAATATGAGAATTTATTTATAAATAAAAATTATTATAAAAATTATTTTAATTAGAAATAAATTTTTCTGTGATCTGTGTTCCAGGCGGAGCCAACCTAAATTCTGTTCTTGCTCTCACGCCGGTGATGCGATTCACGGCTACTCCGTTCCAAAAGACCAAAACACCTCCCCTTTTGCCCAAACCTCCACGGCTAAAACCTCTCTCCCGACAAGTCCCATTCCAACCCCGGCTTCCATGGCGAGCTCTGTCCAAAGCCGCCTCCTCTCCAGGCTATCCATCCACCCTCCTCCACGGCCTAGTTTTCATATCATCTCCCGCGCCTTCGCCGCCAAGGCCTCCCCGGCCAAGCCGCGGGAGAGCCCTCTCCTCGAGCCGGCGCCGGCCGACGAGGAGGAGGTCCCCACCTCGGGGATCAGCCGACCCCTCTCGGAGATCCTCAAAGAACTCGGCAAGAGAGTCCCTGACTCCCTCGTCAAGACCCGCGTCGAAGACGGTTTCTCCATCAAATACGTCCCCTGGTTCGCCTCCTCCCCTCTCTCTACCCTAACTTTGAAATATAGAACGCTTCCCATGTTGTCATCAGCTAGAACCAAAGCAATCACCTCTGGAAGTGACATTACCTGACTTAAGTTCAAGTTATTTGGCTTTTGTTATGCTTACAAGAATTCATCCCACTATAACGTGTTATGTTGAAGGTCTAGTGTGTGGTTTAGTCTCATATCGAGTCAATGGTCCGAGGAGGAAGGTTTGACATGCATGATTTGGCTGCGAAGTTGATTAAGCTTTTGGGTCATGTTGGGTTCTGACAAGTATATCAAGACCTCCTCCTGTTGGACTCCCCATCTCACCAACATGTTCCACTTATATGTTGTAAATTTTCAGATGCTAGCTAGAACTATTTCTTAATGTCATGAGTCAGTTTATAGCTTGCCTTCTGGGATTCCAAAGTCACTTAAACAAGATATTAGTTCTCTATTGTGAGCATATTTTTTAGCATATTTTCATGTTGCTTTATTGTTCAGCGTTTACAGTCTAATCTTCTTATTGGATGTGATTGAACTCTAGTGAGCACATATATCTGATAGCTCTTTCAATATTTCTACCATCTCTTGCTTGCAGGCACATCGTCAATCGGATTCTAAATTTACATGCTCCAGGTATGTCTAACTATCTTTTCCCCATCATATTAAGTTATAAACTTTGTGGTAAACATCAGATTATGGGTGGAATTATGGAATTTTTGAATGCTCTGACTTCGTTGAATCTTTTTTGCAGAATGGTCTGGTGAGATCAGAAGTATTGTTTACTCAGCTGATGGGAAGTCTGTTTCTGTAGTTTACCGTGTAACTCTCTATGGAACCGATGCAGAGGTACTGTTTGATACTTTCATAATCAACTTCTGTGATTGTGAATGGACAAATCAGTGTGTAGATAAAATAGCATGCTGATATACAAAGTCTCACTATTTAATGTGCACATTAACCTGTGTGGGTGGATGGGTAGGTGTTGGTGGATCCATTAAGCTTACATTCCGGATATATGATACAAGCGAATTGAACTCTAGCTTGCCATTTAAAAAATGACTGAAAGTGTTCTTACTTTCTTCTGATTGAAACTTGTGAGCATTTTGTTGACCATTTGCTTTGTTGTTGGCATGTGTATGTCTGCTAACCAATGCTATAATATGTTTGGATCCAAGTGCTTTATTTATTTGTTCTTTACACAATCCTCTTGAATAGTTGTACTTTGTGTACAGGAATAATCTGGGTTCTTTCTTAAAAGCTTTTCTTCTCTTCCAGATAGTTTTTGAGCAAAGCAGCATTTATGTTTCATATGGACAGTGGGCTTAGATTCAAAAATTTTAGACCCAAAGTTGGAGTTTTGTAACTTTTTCATTACTTGAATCAATTCTCTATTTGAACATGTGCTTGGAGTGACAACTTAAATTTTCCTGACAGCATCATTTATGCAATAAAAAGTTTTAAAAATATCATTCAAATACTGAACATTTAATGTAAAGACCCTATGTTATTGAAAATTCCTATTTAAGCTTTATTAACTTTTTTCTTTGGCCTGTCATGCTGGTATAAATTTTCCTATTTTCTTAGTTTTTTCTTTTTTGCATGGCATATCCAGATTTACAGAGAAGCAAGTGGAACTGCTTCTGTTGAAGATACAAGTTATGGAAACCCTGTACAGAAGGCAGAAGCAATGGCTTTCCGACGAGCTTGTGCACGTCTTGGGCTCGGCCTTCATCTCTATCATGAAGATATGTCTTAGAAAAAGGTTGTCCTCTTCTATGGTGTGCAATTTTTGTTTACTTAGCTTCTTGTTAGGAAGCATTCCATGGAATGAATGTGAATCATGACTTTTGCTTGTTAGTTTTGTGAAAAGTGGAAATGAACTTATATTGACTTGACTTCTTAAGAGGACTTGCCATGGTGCATATCCACTTCTTCATGGATGTATGAAATGAATTATTATCATGATGGAACAGGCGTTTGTTGGTTGGGCCGAAGCAATCATGTCTGACCTACTTTAGAGTGGTGATGGGTGGGACTGAAGACTGGCATGTTCTCTACTCAATTCGACCTCGATCATTTTGCTTTTAGGAGATACTAATTTCTTCTTCCACTTCCTAAAACTCTTTAAGATTTGGATTCCTTCCTCTCTATCAAAGATCCTCCAATTTCTCTTAGTTTTACATGGATTTTTTACTTTACAATTAAAACCTTAAAACCAAGAGTATATGAAACTTAGATGTCATGTGCCAAAACTATATGAAAATGTATCACATGCTCAAATAACAAACTATGACGAGGTACTGATGATGCAAAGATTGAGCACATAGTGAAAAATAACTTGGTTAACATTTTGGGAAATTAACTTTCTTTTGATAAACAAAATTCCATTCATCTTCTCTTTTGTAGTCAGCTCCTCTGCTTCTCCTTAAGAAATGTTTGGAATGCAAATGGGATGGCAAATCTTACACCCACACAAAAGCTTCTATAAATCCATATGGAGGATATAGATCTGTGCAAAACTGATGAGGGTGTTAAAAGTGATATCCTAATCATAATTCAATTTATGCTGGACAGAATTAGTTGGGACAACAGCAAGATATGAACACCCACTGTCGTGGCCTGGGATCCAAATCCTGACATAGAGAGCCAGTTTGCCAAAATTAGAGCAGCAGCAACAGACTTGAAGTTTTTACTTAACAGATATGCAACTCCAAGCGCAGGCAGTCCAGCCAGATTGTGACTCAGGTCAAAACAATAATACAACCAATGGAGTGGGTAACAGTTGGTTGACTGATGGTTGTAAAACTTTGGTTACAAAAGAAAGATGATCACTCTGTCAAAGGGTGGAAGATGTGCGTACATTTGAGTTTTAGTTCAGTTGAGAGTGGTAAAGTTCATTCAAGGACTTTTGTAGGGTGTTTCCTCTGCTTGTAAGGGTTCAGGTGATGGAGTGTTGATCCCTAAAATCCGTTCTCTTTCTCATTTGCACTATCAAGGATCATGTCTCGTTCTGCAGAGAGGACTTGTATGAGAGGGAGATCTCACTGGTGCATGAGATAGAGCGAGAATGCACCTAAGTGTAGAAGCAGTCAGCCCACAAAGAAGAGTCTTGTTGGCTGACCCTTGCTCCTTTTCTTTCCTTTTGGGTCACGGCTGTCTTTTTTTTTCTTTTTTTCTTTTTCTTCAATTCTTTTTTAAGGCAAGGTTGGAGAGCTTCTATAGGAAGGTTGATGCTTTGAGCCACTTGGTACCCACGTTGGTCATGATAGAAGTTTAATTATTTAGAATCAGAGGAGCAATGGTGAAAGAAATAAGGACAGCTAGTCAGACAAAGTGACAGGCATGGCATATGGTTTAGTCTTTCCTTTGTTTTCTTTAATGAGCATATGAAATATTTTACCTTTACTTCATCAATTATTTTTCTGTAGGATATAGTTTGTAAGGAAAAGAAACATTTAGAATTTGTTTGAATGGAGGTTAACAAGGGAGTGGGAGAGGGAAAGAGAAGGAAAAGAGCCTTAAAGACCCGAGTATTGGAGAGAAGAAAAAAATAGAAAGAAGAGGAGAATGATGGTTACTCATTTTTTTTTATTTTTTTTTATTTTTTTAATCCCAAATTAAGAGGTAAAAAGAAAAAATAAATAGTTTATAATTTTTATTTTATCTTTTTAATTTTATTCTTATAAATTCATTTTTTTTATGATAAGAATATATTTATAAATTTTTAAACATAAATTTTTTTCTCTTCTTCTTTATTTATCTAAACAATATGAATATAAATTATTATTTTTTCGTTAACAACCCTTTTCTTCCTTTCTTTTCACGTCTTTCTCCATCTTTCGTCTTCCTCTTTCTTTTCCTCCAAAGATCCGAACGAGCCTTTAAAAAAATAATAATATCTTAGTTGGAGGGGATCATGTTGTTCCACATGCTCAAAAAAAATTTGCCTAGACTGTCTCACAAGAAGAAGGGATGAGAGTGGTTTTCAGCTCGAATAAAGGGACTGCTCGTTTGTTAAAAAAATTTCTTTTGTGCCATCATCAGCATGGATATGTTTTGCCCAATGATCACTGCTGTTCCTACCATCACTAGAACCATAGCTGCTGCTTGCTATGACGAGATTACGAGCAACTCTTTCTCCAAAATTAGAACGAACATCGCTTATATAATAATAAAAAGTAACTTATTCTTTTTAAAATACAAGGGTCGGTTGATATATCATATCAAGAACAGGACATACACGTGATATGGGAGACAAGTTAAGCTTCGATCTACAAGCACAGCAAAAAAGAACTTAAACTACAGATATCAGCTAAGTCCATATCATGTGGCTTAGAACATAGACAATATCAGCTGTTCCTAGTGTAGCATGCTTGCTTATTACAATCCATGTCTTATAACAGTACATATAAAAGCATCAAAGACTCTGAATGAAGAGAGAGAGAGAGAGAGAGAGAGAGAGAGAGAGAGAGAGAGAGAGAGAGCTCCTGGATCTAACCATGGCAGTGCTGGAGATGTTAGAGGAGGTGGGACCCAAGAGACCAAAAATATCTCCCTGGGGTCTTGTTAATGAGGGACATAGGGGTGGTTGGAACTCCAAAGCCATCAATGAAGTTCTCCTGAAGTTGGTGGCAGGAGGGAGGGCTAAATGCCAAAAACAAACATTAGCACTCCTCTGATCCCGTTTTGGGTTAAGGCCACAGCTCCCCTTGGAGCCTAGCCACTTAAATTTACAGAATTGGTGACAAAGAGGGTTAGTGAAGGCATCTTACCTTTGCCCAGGTAAAGTGAGTGGTTGCTTACACTAGATTTTTATAACCCATGATTATAAAATTTGGTAGGTCGAGGGAGGGAGTAGGTTTTGAAGGTTGGAGAAGGGTCATAACTCACAAGGTTAAGAATTAATTAAGCCTACCCAAGGCTAGGATTAGATCATAGACTAGGGCTTGCCATTGCCCTAGGATTTGGTCAAATGCATCTTTTCTTCTTGAGCGATTTGACCCATCTGATCATGATGTTACACTTACTTTTTAGGTTATTGATTTACAAGTGAGAGTCCAAGTTGGGTTGGTGTGTTAGCTGAAGCCCTCCTTGGGCTAGGCTTCGCTGTCCAAGTTTCCTTTATCCCAAGGCCTTCTTGGGATAGAGTTGAGTCCAAGTTAGGTTTTGTTTTAACTCAAGAGTCCTCCTTGGGCTAGAGTTAGAAGGATTGCGGCACATGGAGTGCCGTAGTTGGTGAATGGTGTCATGTAAAATAACCCCACCGTCGGGTATAGATGCTTTGAGCCCATCCCTAGGGCTAAAGCAAGATGGAATTCTCCGGCCACCACATAAACAAGTGGGACTTGGAACACTTCTCCAGACTTGAAAGTGGTTTTGTTTAGCCCCCATGGGACTAAAATTGGAGGGATGACCCAAAGGTCTAAAAGTTTGTGTTAGAGATGGAAACAAGGCCAGACAAACACAGGGAAGGAGCACGAAGAAAAGAGAGAAGGATGGTGGAAATGAGATAATAGAACCATGGTTAAGCCAAGGATTGCTCTGGTGCCGTCGATGCAGTGAAGTGAGCAGGGATGAGTCTGTATGGATTGGCAGCTGGAGTTGGTAGAGTTGGAGCTGATAGAGCCATAGTCATGCCTGTTTTAAAGGAAAACACACTGTTAAAGATATTAGTACCACAGGTAACAGATAGCTTGAGCATCAATAGGAATAAAACTAAAGGCATGCAAATTACCATCATATATATTTATATACAGTGTGATATTTCTATAAGTTTGTAGCTTAGAACTATAGGAAACTTCAGAGTCTATTTCTTTAAATTTCCTATCATACAAGTTCTACAGGAATGCATGGTGATGTGATTTTTTGAACAAATAATATATGTTCAGTGTTTTTTGGGAAAATAATATAGTTCAGTTTGCTTGGAAAAGAAAGATAACAAATAATCTAATGCTATATCAAATATAATCACAGTAATGCTTTGATGTTTATAATTTGCTTCAAAAAATGGTTAATATTCCATGCAGCACTAACAAAAACCAAGCAAACAATTAAGAAAAGGACAAACACAAACTGTAAATATTTGCTTTCAAATTTTTAGCATTTTCATAGAATCAAAAGTTGAAAGTTGAAACAAAAATCTTTTTTTTTTTTTTTTTTTTTTTTGTGGGAAAAGAAAACTAGAAAGATATCCAATCAGGCTTGTGGAGAATGTTTTTTCCTTGCTTATTCATGGCCGCAGAATCTAAAATTAACTAGCTTTTGATAAAATAATTGACATGAAGAGGCATGGTATCAGGAAAAAAAAAAAAATCAGAACTTCTTCATAAGATAAAAGGCAAATGACACAGGAATTTGTTTAAGAAACACTACATATCTAACAGTATGAAGCTGTAATTCTACCTGCTTGCGCTGTGGGGCTCGGTGCAATGGACAGTGGGCCTCCATAGTGCTGTGCTAACCCAGACAACCCTGCAGTTGAGGCCACTGCAGAGTAGTGGAACATCTGAGGGTACTGCATGCCATAGCCATGCCCACTAGCGTATGTGGCAGCAGACCCACCTCCCTGACCAAACTGGAAATAAGGGTAGAAGGCAGCAGTTCCAGTTACCATCCCAGATCCCCCTCCATAAATTGGATATTGGGCAGCTGCCCCTCCATATAAATTGTAATAATTCTGTCAATAAGGGGAAGGAGAAAAGAACTGGTCAAAAGTTCAGAAACAATTTCAAGGGGGGAAAAACAGAAAAGGAAAGAAAAGTTCATATCTATATGAAACTTAATATAAAGATTGACCACACCTATGTTGCATAGTTAATGAACAATTCAACACTGTTAATGCGAGATAAAACAAGCATTAAATGTTGAATAATTGGAATGTGATAATAAACCATAAATAATTTGTGAGTAATTTACTGTACCGTTAGAAAGTTTGAATATGTTTTAAAAATTTTCAGTAATTCGGTAATATTACAACTAAAGAATTCTAGTTAACTATATTTTCATCTTTTAACAACGATTCAATTACTATCATGAAAACAAGTTTAAAAATCGGTGCAGAAACACTTCATCCGATGGAATTTTGAGCAGCAACTTAAACAAACTAAGCAGAAGCTCAGCTCATTCACGGGACTAAGTGTGGCCGGCCAAAGTGACTGTAGTGATCAATTCAAGTGCATCACAAGGTATCATGGTCCCCATTTGGGTCCATATTTTCTGAACCTACGTTAGTGTGGTATTTTATTTGGACCAAAGACCTGTCTACAAGTTGGACTTGGATGGCATGGGGTCCAAACCATGTGCACTCTACCTTTTGATGGGTAACATTGACCAGGGAGAGCAGGAACTATTAACTGGTTGAGTTTGGACAGACCCGGGCCCAGACCATGTGCATCCGTACAAGGTAACCTGACCATTTGGTGGTACTTCTTGGTGAATGGTAGACATATCCTTTTGGGAGTGACAATACTCCAGTGCATCCAATTAATTTATTTGCAAACATTGCAGTGTAGAAGCTGGGCCCTTCCAGTGGATGGTGGTTATGAAGAGCCCCTCCATTAATTCTCAGACGAACAGGTGGAGGGCAAACCCATGAAAATTGCCATGGTAGGAGTATGCCATATATGTGCCTGTATAGCTGTAATTGCCATGAAAATTTATCTTGATAAAATTTGGAATATATGATTGTGATTTAACACACTAAAAAGCTGAGGCTACTGTTGTGCGGAACCGAGATAAGATCTAATAGGGTATGATCAACGAGTTCTAGTATAATTTACTCATTGTCTGGTGATCACCATCGTCGTTTGTTAGAAACTCTTGTCTTCACAAGTCTGATCTGACAATCGATGTATGCGTTTAAAATGATATCATATGTTTAATTTGCTGTCCTTCTCATATGTTTTGGTTGAGATAATGGTGATCATTGCCATCACTATCATTGCAAGGTTACTTAAAACTTAAATCACATGCATGTCTCACTGTTTTGAAAAGTTTATAATTTATCTTCTTGTTTTATATGAATAATGCATAAAGTAATTTTCTTAAGGCTATGTCTGGAGATTTTATATGAATAATGCTGTTGTTTTATATGAATAATCATTGTTTAATGCGTTCCTCTCACAATTTTAGTTATATTGTGGAACATTTAAGAGTAAGATTTTGCATGAGGAGAAGTTTTCTTCTTAAAAAAAAAAAAAAAAGAGAGTTATGTTCGATTATATTAAAACTGTGAAGCGAAACTGCAAACTTAAATTGTCTTCAAATAAAAATTTCCAAATCTGAGATCTTATTAATTTATTCTGTCTTCAAAATACGTCACATTTCAAACACGTCGGAGCATTGCTGTTTAAATATTTCTGCTATCTGTGCTGGTATTGGAATTCTTAGGGCCATAGACAGCTAGTTGACAGCTATGTTTTAGCTTAGAATTAAGTATTGCTTAACCGGAAAATAATCAAAATTTTGCTAAATTTTTGTACGACTTTTTAATTTTTTTCCCCTAAAGCTATGATTAGCTAAATGAGTATATATATATATATATATCACATGCATGCACTAATATAATGGATACGTGCTCTTAATATGCATAGTTAATCTTATGTACATATACTTTGTGCCCATGTATTAAAAAAAGGTTTGAAGAGAAAAGATTAACAAAAAGAGAAGAGAAAGAGAGTATATTATCGTTTTGAACGTACGTACACAGTTATTAACAATGTGTTTGGTTTTTCTGGTAAAAAGACGAAAACAAACAACAGCGTTTCTTAGAATGGTAGACCAATAGACTCTTCGTATCTATTCAGTTAATAAATATTTTATTGAGAAGGCACAAGGAGAGGAAAGAAGAAGGACCAACCGTAGGGTAAGCGTATTCTGCAGAGTATGGAGAATACCTGAAATTTGTATGATAAAAAAAACACTGAAGGTTAGAAGTTATGTGCGTGCCATCACATGCATGAAGATAGATGCGAGTGCGTGATCGATGACGGTCAACGATGGTAGTGAATCAAATTAAGATGCTCATGCCCATGCATAAGGCTTCGTTGATGCTGCTGTTGGTTGTGTGTGTGTTTCTGTGAGAGAGAGAGAGAGAGAGAGAGAGAGAGAGAGAGAGAGAGAGGGAGGAAGGGAGAGAGAGAGAGAGAGAGAGAGAGAGAGAGAGAGAGAGAGGGAGGAAGGGGGAGAGAGAGAGAGAGAGAGAGATCACCAATGCTCATGACTGCTTCTTGAGATTACCGCATAGACTGAAGATGCCCATGCACATGCGAAGCTACATTTCACATGTGTGTGCGCGTGCGTGAGAGAGAGAGAGAGAGAGAGAGAGAGGCCTTGATCATGTGTCATGTGGTACTATTGTACCATCACCATGATCATGTGCGATGTGCAGTGTTGCATCCAAAGGCAAGTGTACGTGCACGTGCGATGCATGTGCCTCTTTCTCACTTCCTTGAATCTTGAGAGCTTACCCATAGACATTATAGGGGACTCCTTGCTGGATGGCATAATGAGGGAAGGTGGCAGGAGAAGGAAAGGCAGTTCCCAGCCCAAGTTGAAGTCCTGTATGAAAAGATTTCATCACCCTAAACCTCCTGCTTCCCCCTGAAAGTTTAATTAATTCTCACATTACAAACCAACCAAAACTTATAACGCTAGCATAATTATAATGATAACAACTTTATTCTTGTGGCTAAAAAGCCGGCTATAGCAAAACAAGTTTGAATACTTAAGACCAGTCTTGTAGGAGAGTACACTTTTGCTCAAAAAGAAATACTTCTATACTACTACTTGCAGTACGAGTATATCCTACTGCCCTAAATGAACGAATTCCTAGGATAACTAACATCTCGTACCATGCTCATCTCATCTACTTTCTCAAAACGAGTTTCTTTTGAGACAACTGTTTCTTATCACTGTAACCTCAGGCTTGCTCTTGTGTTTCACTTAAGTATTTACATACAGTATTATTCTAAGTAGAAACAACTTTATCACCTTCAAGAACAATGCACATCTCTCACATCAAGGACTCATATATTCATTGTGTCCGATCCGAGGGAAAAAAAAGCCCAACTTTACTAATGATAGATCGACTGCAAATGAATCCACATATCATTCTCATACGCTGTACGATGCTCTTTCTTTAGGATTAAAGTTAACAAAGAGTTGAATAATGAACAAATAAGTGAAAGAAGTCCATGTAAATGGCTAATTTAATTTGGCAATATTTGCATCGTGAGACCATGATTATGCTAGAAAATAATGAATTTTATTTTTACTTGTTTTCACCATTAGAGTCAGAAAACAAGATAAAGAAAGCCAAGGAATTGCATCAAATGGAAAGCTTAGGGTAAACTTAAAGAACATATGATAGTAAAAGGTGATAGCCGTCCTTATACCATGCTGGGGCGTTGTAGGTCTAGATCTCTGAACACCCAGAGAAGCAAGATTGCAATTAGCCCTCCTCCCATCGATCACCGGCGAGGGATCCACACAAGCTCTCATTGCAGACTCCGGCTCACGGAAGGTCACCTGCAGTATAGATTGCAAAGAAATATAAGAAAACTAAGAAAGGATTAAACCATCAAACTATGTCTTTCTTTCTTTCTTTTTTATATGTATCAATTGTTTTAGATCTTGATTCTATGATGAACAAATTTTGCTCAAGATCTTGCTATTATGGAATAAATTCTTCGATCTTTTGTAAAGGACAGTGGAGAAGTTAGATCAAAATAATGGAACAACAAGCCAAAGTATACAAAAGCAACATAAAAACAGAAGCGTGACAACATAAAAGGAGACACATCATATGCGACCAGAGAAAGGTAGAGAAAGAACAGTGAAGGGAAAGGGGGGAGAACTCACGAATCCATATCCTTTGGATCTCCCTGTGTTCTTGTCGGTGATCACCACAGCCTCCAAGATCTCTCCAAACTGCTCAAAATACTTTCTCATGGTCTCTCTTTGGGTCTCCCAAGCCAGTCCCCCAACAAAGACTTTGGTGTAAGTGGTGTCTCCAAACTGCCCTGACAAATTTGGTGGAGTCATCCTCACCTCTAGAGAAGCCCTTATCTCCTCCTCTCGATCCCTCCCACCTCTCTCCCCAACCCTCCCTCCGGCTAGCAATCTCTTCAAGGCCTAGACAACAACTGCTGCAACTGATCTGGATGGTGAAAGTGGACAGGACGAGTTTCTCAAAGGTTTAAGGTGAATTTGGCCGAGGTCAGGGATCAAGGAGGGAGAGAGGAAGAGAGGGAGGGAGGGAAGAAAAGCTAAAGGTAGGGAAAAGGAGAGACCATAGGGCATAGCTCATATAACATTATATATATACTTCCTTGGCGCTGTAGCTATTATTCATCATCCTTGTCGTATTGTCCAACCATGTCAATAAAATACTCTGGTCCAAACGATAAATATCGAGGGCAAAGCAACCATGATTTGCTATCATGTGGCCTAATTAGTCCTAGATATCCTAACGAATTACGATGTTACCACGGAACTTGACGGTGGCCTTTCCTTGTCCATGGAGTGGCAAAAACGGAACGGGGAGTTAGGAGGCCACGGGAGAGTTCTATTGGAGAAAAGTGCTTATCCGAATCTTTTTTATATAAACTATGGATTTGGAGCAACCCAAATCTAGGTGCTTTTCAAAAGCTACATGGTTGTCATCTAGGTTAGGGTGCAATCACCATCGGGTGACGTTAGTGCTACAAGTGGATCAAGCCTAGTTAGCTTTGCACCTTGTTTAATCTTTGGTTTAAATCAAAGATTGAACCAGATGCATTACACTGAAATTTATGTGAGGTCTCAAAGTGTTCATTATTTTCTGATCTTTCAATAAACTTTTGGTGCATAGCACTATTACTCCATAAGAAACATCTTATAGAATCTACTTAATGTTGCCACATGTTGTTTTTCAATGACTGTGATATATTTTAAAAATAAAGAAGCATCGATTAAGTGTTACACAGATAGTGAATTACGGATGAATAAGAGATAGTCATTCATGTCCAAAATAAAATATATCACGGCCTTTTAAATATGCATAATACTTTGTGATATAAAACTTATATCATAGAGGATCGCATTTCTTATTTAACTTGCTCCATTTGTGAGATTCATACCAACATTTTTCTAAGGTTGGCTGCGTATTAATTTGAGACCTATGTATCAAACGATAGGTACAGTGTAGCAATCAGGTTGGAACCAAGTTGGATTGGATAAGGGTGAGATCTTGGGTCTTTTGACCCACCTGCATCCTTTCTCTACAGCATGTGGGGACTGCCTAGGTGAGCACAATGAGCACAAATGCTGGGCTGGCAGCAGGTACATTATGCCCTACCATGATAGAATGGATGCCCGTGTTAGCCCTCTCGAGTCTGACAGCTATTCTACTCACCCATAAACATGGGCTGGCTGAACTTGATTTCACGCACACCTCATCGCTTCGGTGCTGCAATAATAGAAAAAGGCCACTTTGTTTTGTTAGTATTTGTGAAGCAGTCACACCCCACCTAAGAATTTGATCGAGTTTGGCGAAAATTGGCAATCAAATTGATCAATAGTTATAGCAACGGAAGAACAAAACAAGCAAGATACCTCTTTTGTTATTTCAGATAGGATTTTGTTATCTTCACCAAAAATTAGAGAGAAATATATGAAGGATGGTGATACTAGAGTAGCAAAAGAATCTCAGACAGAAGGACCGTGGTAATGGTGATGTGGAACCTTCACATGGACTAGCATCGTGTGGTCTACTAGAGTAAAGCATAACAAGAAGTAAGTCTCTCGTTAATTGCCAGAGTCCGCTATTATTAGTTGGTTGAATTTTGAAAGTGATTGCGGTCATCCTTGCGTTTAAAATATCGATAAAATGCACATAAGTTTGTCAGCCCTCCAAATTTTTAGAGAAAAAGATTGGGCTATAAATTGTTTGATGGGTATAACTTGTGATATTAAAAAACCTATTTATTGGTTAATTGATTTTCTATTGCTATATTAGACATCATTTATCTGATTATCAAATTATCATCAGCCTCTACATTATCATCTCTTTCTCTTGTAAACCCTCAATACAAACTTTAGCAATTGTCTTTACAGAAGCTTTTTCATATTTGTTTGTACATTCCCATGCCATTTCGAAATGGAACGACAATGAAATTGCAGTATGCTGTATCACTCTATACCATCTTCTGTCTAACATTATGTTGCATTTTACACCAAAGTTATGCTACTAATTAATTTAAAATTTGCATACCTTAAAAACTAATTGATATATAATGTTCCATCACATGACTATCATCCGATAACAAGATCATATCTTCTACAATAATTCCAAACTAATCGGATTAATTCTTTCTTCTTTTTTTTTTATAACATTGTAGTTCGTTAGATAACTTTTTTTTTTTTTAAAAAAAAATCTTGTTAGCACCTGGAGTGAAGGCCACCTCCCGTTCCTTTTCCAACGTGCTCAACAAACGGATCTAATTTTGATGCCGGACGTAAAGAATATAAAATGGTAGGAGGAATCGATCGAGGTCAAATATTCCTTCCCTATTTTCTTTTAATGATTTGAATTATTATTACTTAATTAGTCTCGTCAGAAGTCGGTTTTCGACGCTGACCAGTTTGGCGGCGGGTGTGGTAGCTTATTTATTTTGGCGGTGGGCAAAATAGTCAGTCATTGGTTCAAAGTTAGGCGGTTCCTCAAGCCCGGGGGCTTGCTTTCTTTTTCCCTGGCCAAAAGGCGGGAAGCCCTTCCCGGTAAAAGTTGAAACAGACCTTCCCCCGCTCCCGCTTCAAAATTATTCGTTTCTATCCGCTAATATTGGCGGCGACTGGGTTTGGCTCGGTTTGGTACGTACCTTAAAATTAGATAAATATTCTTTCATCATCTATCACTTTAGATTTTATTTTATTATTATTATTATTTTTTTTTTCTTTCTTTTTGAGGGATGAAGGGAGTGACATAATATTGCGTTATATTTATATGTATCCAAATTTTTAAGGATGTACTATCAATAATCCAAACAAGACTTTTTAGTTTCTAAGCAGAGGGTACAGGTGTAAAATCATTGGGTTGTGACTCTCATACATGCACCACCTAAGTTTTAAAGAGACGATGCCTTTTTTTAATAAAATAAAATGTTACATATTGTTTAATAAATAAAAAATAATCACAATATAATTTCATGTCACATTATTTCCGAAGCCGTTGGATAATTTCTCACGTATAAAATAAATTAGGATTCATGAAAATATGAGTAACGTGGCTCAGATCCAGAAGCTTCTTTAAACGGTAACAGCAAAAGAAAGATAAGAAGTGGGAACAGTGAAATCGATAGGGACAATTATAGATATCTTTTTCAACAAAGAGAATCTAAAAATCAAAAGTAATGTTTGCTGAGTTGTAAAAAAAAAAAAAAAAATAGAGAATTTTTTGAATCTATTTAATGTTCAAGCCACTATAAAATTGCCAATAATGATAACTCCAAGAGGTTCTTTAAGGCCTACAGAATAAATATTAAATTTAAAAAATATAATAAATTAAATTAAATTAATAGTTTAAATTTTTTTATTAATTTAAAATTTTATGATCACTATGATTTTTTTTTCTACTTTAAATTTTTTGAAGTTTATTTCCTGTAAAACCAATTCAATTGAAGCAAACAGTCATGTGTCAACATATTGTAAACTGATAAAGACTTACCTTATTAGTAGGATTATCTAATCATCAACCATATATTACAATCATAGTCAAATATTCTAAGTTATTCTTTTGAAAATAAAATTTTAGTAAATTTATTTAAAAAAAAAACAATACAATTACAATCTTTGAAGAACAATTCTGAAGTCTTTTCACTAAATAAAGAGGGGCCAAGCTGATGGAAAATTGGCTCCTCAGCAATTAATATTGGATTGTGATGGCTTAAGCTAAACACAATATCAACCAAGTGGGCAATGGCCGCAGAACTCAGTACTTGCAGCGCTGTTGGAGAACAGACATGAATAGTTCTTTTGTTTGACGAAGAAGGACAGGGGATTGAAGATTGTCCGGCCATGACGTGAGCTAGCTAGCGGAGAAGAGAGTAGGGAATGCAGCTCAAACGGTTTCAATCATCCGTCTCAATACAAGTGAGGTCGATTGATGTTGACAAGGAATCAAAGGACTGAACGTGGACGCAAGCGCAAGGGTGAGGGCTATGAGGACGAAGACGGGCAGCATCAGTGAGTGACGTGAAGTGATGGCTGATCCACCGACAGGCTCTTGTCCTAAATGGTGAAAGAAAAGGGGGGAGACATACGGTTAATGCCCGTACAATCTGAATGAAATGTCATATGATATCACTGTTGTCAAAAACGGCTGTTTATTCCATTATGAGTAAATAGATTGTTGCTAACAAACAACTGCTAGGTCGAAGGATTCGATTCTTATCACCCATGACAAAATATTGAAGGGAAACAAAACAAAAAAAAAACAAAAGATAGGAAAACGTATACAAGTGCCAATACTTGGTTGGGGGTTCTGGTTTGAATCTTAAATTTTTTTTTCCTTTATAGCTTTTGTATTTGTATCATGTCAAATTAGTAATACTGCGGTGGCATTAGGTGATTGCAAATTAAGAAGTAATAATATATACATATATATTGAATGCCTAACAATTAGCTTTTGGGTTTCATAATTATGCATCATGAAAAAGTTTAAATATATTTTTTAATTTTTTTTTTGAAAGGAAGGTAATTAACTATACTTTATTTTCATTTTAATGCAAAAATAAATACAAAAGACCCAATCAAAATGGACGGAGAAGAGAAACTAAAATTAATAATTTATTCTTAGAGTTTAAAATTTTAAAGGAAAAAATTATCTTGTGACCTTTCAATTTGCTCATCTTGCATATGCGCTCCCTATGCTTAAAAAATTTTAATCACCTTTTAAGTTATTTAAGTGACACTAATCTAATATAGTACTTCCATCCAACTTTATTAAGGTATGCTAGTTAGCGACTCATGTGACTATAATTGTGATGCCTTTTAAGATATGTAACTATTTCTAAAATATCATTAAGATGTAAAGTGAAAAGAAAGAATAAGAGGTAGGAAGTCTTTCTTAATTTAATTGGGCATCATATTCCTTACTGCTCCTCTTTGCTCTATTATCCTTCATCAATATAACTGCAATCCCCTTCTTATCCTCACATTAATAATAACTTAAGAAATGACCTAATGGTAAGTATCCTTATTGAATTGTTGGATCTACATGTGCTACGCCCTCTTAAATTATAATGAGTTTTCTCATCTATATTGTATATAAATCTAAATTTGAATCACAATATATCTAAAATCAAAGATCTTTGGTAGTTATAATCGTATCTCTTTTGCATCTTAGCTAATAGTCATACTAGAGGAAAGATATACTATACAAGACTGCCTAGTATAATCAAGCCTACTTCTCACTTGGTGATAAATTGAAGAAAGGAGAGGAGTTGGTATGAGAGTCTATGTTGATGTGTATTTAGTTTTATATCAGTTCTGTACTATATAAATTTTGGATACTTTTGCTACATTAAAAAATCAAAATAATTTATTCTCATTAGGCTTTTTAATGAGGTTGTAGATTGTTACAAATAATATTAAACTAGATTCATCCTACAGCCTATATAGATCAGGATATATCATTGTTGGGAACATAATAGCCTTGAATTGTCATGGTTGGTTGAGAGTGGGGCCCTTGACACCTCTATGATGATGTGATAGAGGGTAATATTTTAGTTACTTCTAAATGAGAAAAATGATGAAAGGAGCCGATTGCAAAAAGAGATAATCGAAGGATGCAATTAAAAATTTTAAAATATAAAGGTGAATGAGTAGTATAGGCAAAAACGAGGGAATCAAAATTGATTCTCTAATTTAAAATTACTTACCAATCGTACTACCTACCATCAAACTTGAAAAAGAGAGCATGCGCAACCACTGATGTGGACCTTGAATTAATGTCTCCCTAGAGAAGAGAGAAGATAATCCTTTTATCTTTAATAAAACTTCAACAAGGAAACAGTAGGGCCAGTTATCTATCTACCATCTTTAAAATGTTGTGATTTTGACATAACATATTAATCAAAAAAAAGGAATCCAAGGAATTTGCACAGCACTTAATGTATCCATCACAAATATATATATATATATATATATATAGGAGTCAAGCAGGTGATGGTATCAGTGCTTGTTCAAGTGTGAGGCCAACAAGTCTATGCCATCTTATAGATATGGCTATCACCGGCCTAGCTTCTTCAGCACCGGTGGTTAATTGCTTTGGCAAGGCACTACCATGAGGACCAATAAAGTTAGGGTTGTCAACGTCTTGCACTGTTGCGTTCGTCACAGCTCCTTGGCACGGGGCAAGCAAGTCCCACTACCGAGGCATATATGGCCATGAGATGAACTCCTCGTTAGTTAGCTGTGCTGGTCCTTGCGTAGACGTAGTACCAGGCTGGAGCGCGAGAGCTGCAGTGCGGTCCATATGCCCGGAATGATGGCCGTGGCCAGCCCTGGGCATTACTCGGCGTGGTGCTACGTTTAAGTGGACATACGTACGTTGGATATTTAGTTCTTTGCCTCCTCCTAATTTTGATCGCTTAGCCTTGTACGCGTGTCGCAAAGCGAACAATGGGGGATTTAAGAATATAGATAGATAATAGGATGGCCTAATAAATAAACTAATATATAATAAGAAAACGCCTGCACGCTGACATTTGTCACGCTTGATGTCAATCAGCAACGCACGCTTGTGGAGTCTGCATGCTTGTCTCAAAGTGCTTCCGGAAAATCCTGCGCTTGTGGTGTCAATTCGGTTTTCTTCTTTTTTGCTATAATATTTTAAAAATAATTTTTTATTAAATACAAAATAAATATTTAAAATATTTATAACTTAAATTTATCTACTATCAATTAATTTTTACTTAAATTTTTAGAATCATGTGATTTCAATCTATTAACAAATTAATTGAATAATTGAGTTTAGAATGTTACAAATGGTATGAATTACCCATAAGATGGTGCTAAAGTCCTGTCATGACGTGAAACCACCTTTATAATAATAACGACCTGACTCGTGGTAGCTTATGGTGCGATTCGAGATGGCTTGCGGTGTGCAATGAGGACGTTCCATTACAAGAGAGGAGAGACGATAAAAACCTTTAATTATAAGGGAAGAAAGACGAGGACGAGCAATGACGTCCCATTATAAGAGAGGAGAGACAAAGGACATGACATTATAAAGAGAAAGATTGTAATATCTTAAAAATAGTCTCAAGGATGGGAAAGAAAAGTCTAAAGTGCTTATAACTCAAGTTCACTTACAACCAATTAACTTCCACTCAAGTTTTTAAGGTTACATGATTTCGATCCATTAACAGATTAATTGAACTAGCAGGTGAGCTTTAGGTGTTACAATTGCCCTGTAGATTGCCATCATAAAAGAAAAAAGGGATAAAATACACTTTTGGTCCTCAAATTTTCACTCAAAATTTATTTTGGTTCTCAAAATTTTAATTATTTTAAATTAATTTTTTATATTTTAAAAATATTACATTCCTAATATCTGATTACTAATGCATCACTTTGCATTGAAATTCCTAGTAATTTATCATATAGGATAAATAACATTCCATATGTTTGTATTTGGATGTTATGCTGATTATTCTATAAATTTTAAAAATAAATCATGTATGTTCTAAATATCATCTTGTAGATTGAATTGCTTTTGCTCTTTTGACGCATCTTATATGTTGGATCATGCAATTTATAATTATCTTGCCCTCCTATGCCAAAATAGCCATCTTGCATAGTTTAGTCCTTTCCGATCCCCTCCTTGCATACATTGACATGATGCTAGAAATTGACAAGACGATATACAAGCAAGAATGCTCATCTGTCCATTGTGTGATGCACCAATATATGATTGGCATCATGGTATGGAGAGGGATGAGGTACTTGAAAGAAAAACATTTCCTACAATGTGATAATGAAATGGATTTTAAATTTGCAAACCAAGAAAAAGGCGCAAACAGAGTTTTGTTCCTTAGACCGAGTCTGGATGTTTGTTAAAGGACAGATAACAAAGACTCATCCACCAGGTAATCAACCAAAAACTATTAAAAAAAAAAAAAAGGGATAGATAAGAAAAGGTAAAATAATTTTTATCATCCATTTTTTTTCTTCTCTCCCTGCTTTTTTTTTAAATTTTTTTTTTTTAAATTTTTTTTGATAACTTTATCTCACTGACCAACGGAGCACCTACCGAACAGAATAATAATAATAATAAATTACTCACCGATGAGGTTGGTTATTAGAGAATATATTTTAATGACTAAAATTATTCAAGGGATGATTGGTTCTTCATTCTGTGGCCTGTCCCGGCCACCAGTAACAGTCCGTTTAATCAGTTAACGGTTGAGATCCGCTGGCCCACGGCAATCGAAGCAACGGGCAAGGGCAAGTGCTCGTACAGCGGAGCGAAGGTGCAACGGCACATGGGTGGACGGCCGAAATCGGGCCCCACGGCGGAGGGCGGGGTGGGGTCGGATGCCGTGGGGTCCGCAGGCAACTCCACCTTTCTGGCCTCGCGGCCATGGCATCCGCCCGGCCCTGTCCTCCTTTCCCGGCGCAAAAGCCACCGCCCCACTGCCGTCCACCGGGCCGCCACCACGTGCGGACGCACGCGATGACGCCGGTGGTCCATCATCACCTCTGCCCGTCTGCGCTTCTCGGGGCGTCAAAGATTCTTGGCTAGCTGCTGAGCCTGGCTGGTTGATATATAGGATGGGAATTTCCAGGCACCGAGAGCTGGCTACAGAGTGCCGTTCCTAAAGCTACAAACATGTGTATATGTGAAAGATACCTGCTACCATGGTGTTTGTTTGTTTGTTTGTTTAGAGAAGTAGAGGCCCCTGCGACAGAGAGTGCATGGTGTCGCGTGCAGGCTCCTGACCCTGTAACACGCCAGACTGTCTTGCCGGCCGGAGATTGAGAAGAAGAGCGGCAACCCTCTGTTTGAGTGCACATTGAGAGTTCTTCTTTCTCTCTCTCTCTCTCTCTCTCTCAAACTTTATTCCTTTTAACTTGCACATAGGAAAACTGTTCTACCGAAGTAGTTAAATGATTTCATTCTAATTCAACCTTTCGTATTAGTTTAATTAAGTCTGATCTTGAACTAAAACATGGTGTGAAAGTGAGGCATGCATGAGGTTTTTCAGGTAGCATCCTATTATTTTCCATGATTGGGACACCATAATTAACATGATTGGAGAATTATCTTGAACATGAATTCCTTCCTTGTTAGCTGGGCACCAAGGCAAAAGCTGTGTGTTCTCCTGTGCTTGTGCTTGCAATATTAAATCTTTGCCACTTTTGATTACTTTTAAAATATTTGTAAAAAAAATAACTTTATTTTCATATTCACAAAAATAAAAGTGATTTTTTTTTTTTTTTATAGTAAGTGTCCTTTATAATTTACTATAATATAATATTATTACTATAAAACATAGGTCACTACTCTCCAATATATACTTGTAACTTTTATGCATTCACTGCCATGCCTTGAGGCTAGTAATATAAGATAAATATGTGGGTCCTGTTGAGGTTAGGAACGATTTAGTAAAGCCCAAAATAGACTATATTTTGAGAAAAAGAAATATTTTTTGTAATATGAAAATAAAAGCAGATTTTTTTCTCTACAAAATGTCCTTCATTTAAAACCATAACTACAATATAATACATGCATGACAATCGATATTGTTGATGAATAAATGAGAACATAACCTGCTAATGATCCATTGCTCACTCTCTGTTCATCATGTTCTTCTGCAAGCAGCTCAACCTGTGACATTTTTCCATGATTAATTTGGCTAGATGTTACTGAATAAATAAATAAATAAACCCAATCCAACCTTGGCATCAAACGCCTGTTTTTTCCATGGAGGAGCAACTTACTGGGGACAGGACAGCAGCAAACAAGGCTTTTATCATGGAAAGAAGAAAGCACTGAAGTTTATTTCCGTGGCATTCGCTGTCCAAGCTGAAGTTCTAGCTGTATTTCAGACTTCTTTGGTTGTAGAGTTGGTTGGCATTTTTTCCCTCTGCAATGCCTACAATTAGCAATGCATATGATAACTAAAAATAATTAATAAAAAGTTCTGGGGTTTGCTGGCATATTAGATAAGCTATGTCAAGACTTGAGCGAAGGTACATGGTACTATTTTACATTGTGTCTTGATGCAGCTAATTTACTGATAGCATTTTTGTACAATTGATTGCTTTAATTCATTTTCATCCCACTCTAGAACTTTTTGATGAAATCAGGAGAATTTTGAAGAAACAAATTGATCTTACCATTCACAACTTTGATGCTTTTTTTTTTTTTTTCTTTTCTTTTCTGTGCTTATGTATTAGTTTGTCAATTCCACTTGTGCAATTGAACAAAAGATTTTTCATGGATTTAAAAGTATTCTTCTATATATATATATATAAAATCATATTTTTTTGACACTATTTGCTTGGTGAGTGTAAAATGTACTCCTTTTTATTTTAACTAGTTAGCATTCAAACATATAACAGAGCTGTCCCAAGTCTTTATTTTTGTCTTTCTAATACTATTTCTATGTCTCCATATCATTAGTAGTAGTTGTATAACGTAGAAAAATGACAAAATTTTTATCTTCTCGGAGGAAAATTCTAAAAACACCATATCGAATACAATCTACAAGACTCAAAATTTCAAACACTCTCACACGGCATGTTATAACTTTAATCCCTCCTAAGTTTGATAACATTTTATTGGTTTCTTCTCGGTTGAGCTCTTTTTTGTAACCCCATGCCATCCAAAGTTCCACAGTAGCCTCGCCTTGGAGAACAGAAGGGCGTTCCCGTAGTTCCCTGGGAAACTAGGGTTGAAAGAACTCTGAGAAAGGTTAACGATGCCATAATTTCCGAGGAGTCGAGGAATCGGGAAACCTTTTTCGGCTAAAATTTTTAAAATATTTTATAAATGATCAAAATATTGGTGGCAGCTGTCTCCAACTTGCGATGCTTTTTTGACCGGAAAGCGACAGCGGAGCCTCTGCGGAGGGCAACGTGCACTCTGAGCCTCCTTCGCACGCTGGGCCCCACCCCTCACACTAAACTCCGGCTCGGCTCGGCTCCGCTCGGCTCGAGAAGCGAGACCATTTTGCCCGCCCTAAAAAGGAGAAACGGATCAGGACTATTTGTGCAGCGTTGCACCGATACTGTGATCGTCTAGTTTTACATCGGACGGCTAGCGAAGAGGCTCAAGGAGGGGGAAAAAGAAGAAGCTTGTACCACATCCATAGAACAAAAATTATGTAGGGCTGACAGATGCTTTCAGTCCACACACTTTCGCTCATTCCTTCAATTTAATACCTTATATTTCTGTTACATAGAATTAGTTAGAATCGATGAAAAATATATGAATATATAAATTAATTAACAGAATAAAACATCAACTATTTAATTTCATCTTATCCATACAATATTTTTAACATACCAAAGATAAAATTATAATAATTTTAAATAAGTTTTAAATAAAAAATTAAGAACTAAAAAGTATATTTCCACCATTTTACAGTATAAGTGCTTACCTTTTAATCAACATATTTTAGACTGCCATCTTTTAAAGAGTTATCTCCAAGGATAATAAATAAAGAAAATAAATAAATATATTAATTTTTATGTTGATTTTGATTTTTATAATAAGGATAAAATTATCTTTCTACTTTTTTATGATATTCAAACATCAACGGGGACAAGATCATAATTGGAGAGAATAAATTTTTTTTCCATCTTGCAAGACAATCCTATGCTGCCTATTTGACAGAACATAATTATTTACTGGACTTATCTAGAGAAAGCAATTTCATGACCTCTTTTTTTTTTTTAATGTTTGGCCAGGTAGCCCCCTATGGGGATATGAAATGATCAAAGCAGGCATAGAGCTAACTAATCAAAGCATCCATCCAGGCATTATGGGTTGCACCAATCTCCAATCATTGCATAAGATCAGATTGTTTTATATAGAGGGAGAGGTGGCAATACTTTTATTGGACTAATTTTTGAGTTATCTCAATCAATGATTCCAATCAAAATTTTATGCTTGTCAACAGAGTTGATGAATTTAAATTATTTGAAGAAATATAAGGGTTATGATCAGGAGGAATGAGTACAACATGCAAGTTTAAGTTTTATGCTGGTGGATTTATAAGCAATCATTTTCATCATATATGTATGTGTGTGTTTATATATCACATTTAGTCTTAATTAGCTGAAAGTTTAGAACTTACCTCCAAATTTCAATGATTATTTGATTTGTAATTCCCAATCTTACACACATTTAAATGTCATAATATGTAGACTAAAAAAAGGAATAAAATGTACAAAGCAATGGTATAAACGTATGAAAGACCAAACAAAAAATGTTAGATATATAAGGATAAAATACAAAATGACAATCAAACATTAACCAAGTGTCAAGTTCCTCTTGTCTTATTCTGGAGATAAAAACTAATGAATTTACAACGTGACTTTCAAAAGTTACAAGAAATGACACTGTCTTCTTAACTAATAAAGGATTAAATTAAAAATTTTAGTTTTATATATAAAACCTTATATAGTGAAATCAACTTGGATAATAATATTTAGAGTATTTATTTGGTATTTGTAATTTCACTGGACATCCACAAATCCACTTGAAAGAGAGCCAAACTTATACAAATATGTAATACTTGGAATAAGCAACATGTTCCTCCTCTTTTTAAGACTTAGCTTACATAAAATCTATGAGGATTGTAATGCCCCAAGCTCATCTGATGGTCCAATTAACTTCATTAGCAGGCTGAAACTGCATGGCCTAAAAATTCGAGTGGAAGTTAATGTGTAATAAGTGAACTTGAGTTATAAGCACAGACACTTTCTTTTTCATTCAATGTGAAACTATTTTTGAGGTATTATAATCTTTTCTCCTTATAATGCGACATCCTTATCACACGTAACAAGCTAGTCCGAATCTATTCCTGAGCCGTATTATTAGTGCTGCAAGGGTGGCTCTATGCTATGGTGGAATTCTATCATTGTCCCCATAAGTAGCCATTTTCTCATGCCTATCAACTTTTGTACACTCGGATCGACTCTAATACTATTTATAATGCCCTAAGCTCATCTGCTGGTCCAATTAATTCTATTAGCGAGCTAAAAATATGTAGCCCTAAAACTCGAGTGGAAGTTAATGAGTAGCAGGTGAACTTAAATTATAAGTATGTAACATTTTTTTTTTTTCATTCAATGTGAAAGTATTCATGGAGTATTACAAGGATATGCACATCAAGTGGGAAAGGGCAAGGCGTGGTTTTCATCTCCTTGCAATGCCCCAGTTCGGTAAACTTTAGAAGAGGCGTGCTTTTTGTTGCAAATGGACTTCCAACTTCATCTTTGCATGGACCACAACTTTTGATCAACCTGCTCTGCTTGCCAAGCGATAAAATTCATTGGCTGCAAATCAGTTGAAGTCGGCAGTTGTGATGAGAGCATTCAGGTGAGATCTGAGGTCACCACCAAGTCCTGTGTCAGCACCAAAAGCAAATAGCTTCAGATCAAAACAACATGGTCGAAAACTTGCAGTTCATTGTCATGCTGGATCAGTTCGAGATCATATTAATGCAAAATGGAAGCCAAATCTTGAATCAGAACCGTGCCATTGACATCCCAAAGTTCATAGTTGGTGTTGTCAGCTACTGCAACCAGACCTGTGGCTGCATCAAACTGCAGCAGGCCACACCAGACCACATCCAAATCACGTCAAGCTGCAGCAATCCAACTCTTTGTGAGAAAAGCCATGCTAACAAACCATGCACTTTTTATGAGGTCACATCCCTCCACAGCAACAGCCACATGCAAATCATATAAAAGCTTTAGATCATCATGGAGGCAATAAAAGCAGACACAGCTCCAAAAGCTACAGTTTCATAGGTGTCATGTTCTTCTATTGTTCATGTAAATGAGATTCTAAAACCCTTGACTCAATTTGAGATTCCAGTTAAATACACAAATAGCTAGAGAAATAATCAATCAACACCTAATATAAACTGTACTAAATACAAGGTCAATAGCAAAACCATGAGCCGTTTTGAGTGGTATCTATCTTGTTGAAATTTGAAATGCACGAAAATCAAGGCAATGAATAAATTAATCTGGGACAAACAATGGGGAGCTATAGTGCAGAGCTATAGTGCAGCCACCAACCTTCTCTAAAATGACAAACTGGAGAATATAATGACTCGTGGGATTATTCTTGGAAGCACATTATTAAATTCAAGAAGACATCTCTCAAACAGGTCATCAACAGATTAATTTGATTCAGCCTGGCACATCTAAGCAGCATAGCATAGTTGAGAAATAGGAAAAAAAATAAAGTACTAGATTAAGCTATCACAAACAAGAAACAATTACCAGAAACCTAATCATCTTTTAGAGAGAATCGAACAGCTAATCATTAAGAGAACAAATCTTTAGGTGGTTGTGGTATTACAATTTAGTTATGTTGTGACTGGAAAACGATATTCGAGCCGAAGTCATTGTCAAATACTGTATGAAAGAATCACTTGAAATGTTCAGAAACAGAGCCCTTATCAGCAATGCCATGCCACATATCTAAGATGGCCAATCTAGGAGAGGGGGCTAATTTGTCCCTGGGGCAGAATCCATACCAGAGAAATTTTTATCTCAACCTCACCTGTAACCAGCACTGCGATATTATTTTGAGAATACCAAATGAACTGATCTTCTTGCTATTTCTTATCTTCACACTTTGAACATAAAATTACCAGTGAAATTTATCTTAGTCCTCCGCTTCCCCTCAAAGACCAAAGATCCACATCTGGCACAAGTGCATTTAGAAAAGAACATTTGCACTATTTCTAAAAATGTTTTTTCAAAGCCACAAAACCAACTCTATTCTTAACTCCCATGATTTCTTTCTCTGGTCTTCCCTATCCTTTCTAAACCCTCCTCCCCCTCCATAGCATCATTGATGTTGGTAACCTTACACCAGTTCCTCCTTGTTCTCTTCTCTCCCCTCGCTATGCCCTTCATTCCTCCATCATCTATGGTAGCCCTCATCCTAGGATTTAGACCCTTTTTAGATGAATAATAACCCTCTTCTGTAGTCTTGAACTCTTCTGTAGTCTTGGACCCTTCAATAGTCTTTGATCAAAGTCATCCTATCTAATCCTAACTGATCCAAGAAAAATCACTCATGAGAAGGAGCTCAATGTCTCTTGAAAAGAAGCTCTCAGGTTAGCTAAAGGCATTACCTTATCGGATAATTACTTATAGATTTCTTTAAAAAAATTACTTATGAAATATATTTTACTATTTTTATTTAGATAAATAAAAACAACAATGATAGCTAAACATGGTTTTATTATTAGAAATTAAAAAAAACAAAATTTCTGTTTTTATTTTTTTAAATAAAAGTGATAGTGATGAAAAACATAGCCTAAATACATAACTTTTTTCGTCCATGTCATCTCACATCCTCCTATTTTTGAACACCCTTTTCTAACAATCAAACACCTTGTCAGAATCTTGGCTACTAGAATTTCAAAATTTTTGAAGCATGGAGCATGATTAATTCAAGATGATGAAATGGGAGAGATATGTAAAGCTTAACAAGATGTAATGAGATTGCAAGCGTACCTTTGGATCATATTCAGGCCTTGCAAGCCTGATAATTAGATGTTCTCACTGTCACTGATCACCAGAGCTCTTTAGTCCTCCCAATGCTGTTGGTTGACATAGAAGCCTCCAACAGCTCTGACATTTACATGCCTCAAGACCACAGACTTGCGAATTGAGATAATAAAAGGTGGGGAGAGGAACAGCTTATGGTGGCGAGATAGCTGTGAGTCTTCAACTCCAGGGAACCTTAACACTCCATAGGACAAGGATAGTCTTCATTTAAGTCCACCATCTCCAAGAACAACCTTGTCCCCTTCAGAGAGTCCTCAACTGTAAGGAGGCTATCAGGATGTTCAATGTATCCGATAAGGTGCTATACCTTCTCGCTATAACATTTTGCTCCAGAGTTTTAGAAAGCATCAATTGCCTACAAACATATATTCCCCCACAGGGCACCTAATAGATATAGTCAATGCTCATATTGTCATGCAAGTAGTGTTACTGAAAATAAGTTTCCATTGGTTATTCATTATCTAGGTCTTTGGGTGAGATTCTGATAATCCAATGAGTTTATTAATCCAATGAAGTTATCAGATATCCTGCTTGGCATGATAAAGCCTGCAAGTAGCTGGCTTTGATATTGTGTTGGAGCTGAGTAGAGATCCTGAGCTCAATTTCTTGCATGCTTTAAGCCAGTGTTTCTATGACATTTTGCTCATGAAGACAATTTAGAATTTTTCAAAGCCAGGTATCATAGTTTGCTCACCTCTGCTGAAGTCAGCTGTAATACCTTTCAAGGCCATATTCACTATATTCATCATGTTTAAAGGATGAATATATATGCATTCACATAATTTTCTTCCAACAATTCAATGCCTGTCCCTCCGATTAAGTTCAAAAATTTTGCTAAAAGCTAGCACTCATTTCTTAATCACATGGGTAGAGAAATATTTCTTGATCAAAATACGGGCAAATTCTAGGGGAGAATTCGTAGGCTAGCAATATTCAATAATAAACCAAGTCTTGAAGGAAACATGATCCGCAAAACCCATTCATAGCCTTATCTTGACCAAGGATACTTCTAGTCCTAAGATTATCATGTGACCATCACTTGGTACAATCTCATAAGTGCAAATGGAAATTGTCTAACAGACCATATGTTGGATCTGTGCCTAGCTATCTATCATGATTAATAAATGGATTGAGTTCCGATTGATCCATTTATTATTATAATCTTAAGTTAATATGATCCGTTTATGACTCATTGATACGATTTGCCACCTCTACGATATAGTTGTTTGGATGGTTAAATCTCCATTGAGGAAGATTTCATGACCCTTTCTTAAACTTGAAATAAGAGATCAGTTTATAGTGGTGCTTGCAACTTTTAGTGTAAGTGATGCAAGAACTAATATCTTTCTGTTTCTCATCTTAAATTGGAATACTATGCAATGTTATTTTTATAAGCCAAAAAAAATAAATCCTATACATGCTTCTAAACATATATGAAACATAAGGATTAAAACTGAAAGCGGAAACGTACATCCAGCCATTGTCGTCGGTGTTTGGGTTGGATTAAAGGTTTCTCATACTGTTCTCTTTGTATTTGATGGTGTATAAAGTCTATTAAAGAGTAGTGAGACGATCCAAGAAATTGACTATATATAGCATTTCTTCTATCAAGAAACGGCTAAGCCGTTACCACGATATTGAATGCCATTGCAGCCATTCAATGGTTCTAAATGTATGAACCATTCAAAAATTAGTATCATAAAAAAATGTTACATTCTTCCACTTAATGCATACGTTTATCAGACAACTTTCTAAGAAAATAAATATACGGATCATAATGATAAGTCCTCTAAGAATGAGTAATATTAACCATATATCACGATGTATTTAGTTTCTCAAATATTTAATGTGGTAACAAAACTTAATGAATAAACCCTACGTTTATTGTTGGTCCAAAAATAATATACATTTTCTCAAATAAATTAATGTGCACATGAATATGAGAAAACATTAGAATGTATAAGAGTTTCATTGATAAACTGAATGTATACAATTATAAAGTGGAACCAAGTCCCATTCTTTCTACATGATCCTTGAATTTCTATAGTGGCATGCCCTTAGTCAATGGATCAGCAATCATCAACTCAGTGCTAATGTGTTCAATGATCACTTTATTTTCTTTAACACGTTCTCTAATGGCTAAGTACTTAATGTCGATGTGTTTGCTTTGACTTTCATTTTTGTTGTTCTTAGCCATAAAAACAACAGCTGAATTATCGCAGAAAATCCTCAAAGGCCTAGAAATAGAATCCATAACTCTAAGTTTGGAAATGAAACTCTTAAGCCATATACCATGTGAAGTAGCCTCAAAACATGAGACGAACTCGGCTTCTATAGTAGAAGTGGTAGTCAAGGTCTGTTTGACACTTTTCAAAGAAACAACTCCACTGGCTATTATGAAAATGTATCCAGATATTGATTTGCGAGAATCAACACAGCCAACAAAGTTTGAATCTGAATAGCCGATCATATCTAGATTGTCCGTCTGTCTATACATAAGCATGTAATCTTTGGTTCCTTGAAGATACCTCATAACTTTCTTTGCAGCTCTCCAGTGGTCCATACCTAGGTTACTTTTATATCGCCCTAACATCCCTATAGCAAATGCTATGTTAGGTCTAATACAGACCTGAGCATACATAAGGCTTCCAATTGCAGAAGCATATAGAATATTCTTCATGGATTCCGTCTCAAGATCATTCTTTGGGCATTGGTTCAAATTGAACCTATCACCCTTTACAATGGGAGCAACACTTGGTGAACAATCCTTCATCCGAAATCTCTCCAAAACTTTGTTGATATAGATTTCTTCTGATAGACCTAAAACACTATGAGATCTATCTCTATGGATCTTAATGCCAATGACATAAGATGCCTCACCCATATCTTTCATATTAAAGTTCTTTGAGAGGAATTGTTTTACCTCATGCAGCATACCCTTATCATTGGTTGCAAGTAAAATATCATTCATATATAAAACAAGAAAGTAAATCTTACTCCCACTGACCTTCTGGTATATACATTGATCCATGGGGTTTTCAATAATACCGAAAGAAAAAATTACTCTATGAAATTTGAAATACCACTGACGAGAAGCTTGTTTTAAACTGTATATGGATTTCTTAAGCTTGCAAACCAAGTGCTCATATCACTAGAAGAAAAACCTTTAGGTTGTTTTATATAAACCTTCTCTTTTAGATCACCGTTAAGAAATACCGTTTTCACATCCATTTGTTGTAACTCAAGGTTGAAATGAGCAACTAATGCTAAAATAATATGAAGAGAATCTTTCTTAAATACAAGAGAAAAGGTTTCTGTATAGTCGATTCCTTATTTCTGAGTGAACCCCTTAGCAACGAGTCTTCCTTTGTATCCCTTAATGTTGCCTAATGAGTCTTTTTTGATTTTAAAAACACATTTACAGCCAATGGCCTTCGCCGTATTAGGCAACTCTACAAGATCCCAGACTTCGTTGCTCTTCATGGAATTCATTTCTTCCTTCATGGTATCATGCCACAAATCAGATTCTTTGCAACTCATGGCTTATGAAAATGTTTCAAGATCATTTTTGGCTCTAATGTCAAATTCTTGTAGATGCACAATATATTCACTAAGAATTGCCGATCTCCTTTCTCTAGTAGATCTTCTTAATGTTGGACCACCATCTCCTTGAGGAGCTTGTGGTTCAACTATTTGTTCAGGTGTTTGAGGTAATTCCTATACAGGTTGATCCATTGGAAGGTTTTCAGCAGCTTGTGGAACTTCAGCGATTGGTTGTTTAGCATCAGTTTGAACTTGAGGAGTGCTTTGAACTATAACCAATCTATCTGACGAAGTGGAAGGTTGCGATTCTGTATGATCATGAGCATGAATTAAATATCGGAACCGATCTCTCCCACTGATCATGTCATTCTCAAGAAATTTAGCGTTTCTTGATTCCACAATCTTAGTAGTGTGAGATGGACAATAAAATCTGTAACTCTTAAACCTTTCAGCATAGCCAATGAAAAAACTACTAATGGTACTTGGTTCCAACTTCTTTTCTTGTGGGTTATATATCATCACCTTAGATAGACATCCCCAAACACGCATATGTCACAAACTCGGTTTCCAACTTTTTCATAATTCAAAAGGCATCTTTGGGGCAGCCTTGGTTGGAACCCGGTTTAATATATACGTAGCTATCTTTAGTGCTTCAGTCTACAAGAATTTAGAAAGATTGGAGTTGCTAAGCATACTCCGCACCATGTCTATCAGTGTTTGGTTTCTTCTTTCTGCAACACCATTTTGGTCTGGAGAACCAGACATAGTGTAATGGGCAACTATCCCATGCTCTTGAAGAAACTTAGTAAAGGGATCAGGTACTTGTCCATTCTCAATGTATCTACCATAATATTCACCACCTCTATCAGATCTCATTATTTGCATTTGTTTCCCGCATTGGTTTTTAACTTTAGCCTTAAAGACTTTGAAGGCATCTAATGCTTCATGCTTGTTATGAAGCAAATAAACATACATATATCGTGAGTAATCATCGATAAAAGTGATGAAATATTTTTGACTATACATATCCATGTTTGGACAATATATATCAGTATGAATGATTTCCAATATGTCCGAACTCCTATTGGCACTCTTCTTGGACTTGTTTGTTTGCTTTCCCTTAATGCAGTCTACACAAGTCTCGAAATCAGTATAATTGAGAGTACTAAGTACTCTATCATTTATTAACCTCTTAATCCTATCTATGGAGATGTGATCTAATCTTCGATGCCATAACATAGAGGAGTCCTTATTAATATTATACCTCTTAGTGCTAGTGTGAACATGCATTGAACTATTCGTGGCATTATTTTGCAAGAAAATTCGATAAAGACCATTAGACAAAATACCATTCCTAACACATTTAGATTTATAAAATAAACTAAAAGATATATCTTTAAAGTTAAAAGAATAACTAAAAGGTACTAGTCTGAAAACAGAAATCAAGTTTCATGAGAAACTTGGTACATAAAAGGTCTTCTCTAATTGTAAAACAAAGACACTACTTAAAGTCAAATTGCAAGTCTTTATAACCTTCACATGTGAGCCCATCTTGTTGCCCGATAAGATACTTTGCTCACTTCCCACTGGCTTCCTTAGGTTTTGCATACCTTATAAAGAGTTTGCAATATGGATTGTAGATCCAGAATCAATCCACCAGGTGTTAATATTAACATTAATCATATTAGATTCATAACAAACAAATGAGATTGGATTACTTTTCTTCTCAAGCCATTTTTGGAATTTTGTGCATTCCTTCTTTATGTATCCCTTCTTTTTACAGACGGAACACTTGTTTTCTTTCTTGATATTAGTTTGAGGTGGTATTTTACCTTTTCCTTTCTGATTAGCTTTCTGAGTGGCTTGAGACTTGATAGCTTTATTCTTCTCGTGGGTAGTAGCTAGCATTGCACTTTTACCCTCTTTTCTTCTTGAACACGTATGGTCATTAATTCATCGATTGATCATTTGGTTTTATGTGTGTTGTATGAAATTTTGAAAGGCCCATATTGAGGTGGAAGGGTGTTTAGAATGTAGTGCACCAAGAAGGACTCCGACATATCAACATCGAGTTTCTTAAGTTGATCCGCAATATCCCACATTTGCATGATGTGCTCACGTACACCCTTAATGCTTGTGAGACGGAGAGAAGAAAATTTCATGATCAGAGTGCTTGCTAAGGCCTTTTCTGAAGTGATGAATTGATCGTCAATGGCTTTCAGCAGGTCACAAATTTTTTCATGTTGATCGACAGAACCACGAATTCCAATAGTAATTTTAGTTTTAATGAACATCACGCTGAGTTGATTGGATCTCTTCCATCACTCATATAGCGTAACCTCAGTTGGGGTACTCTCTTCAGTGACTGCAAGTGGTTCATTTTTTCCTAATAGTATAATTTATATCCATCCACCCTAGATGGAGTTGAATCCTTTCCTTTCAAACCTTATAATTATCACTCCTAAGTTCTGAAATGTCTAGGCGAATATCAGAAAAACTAGCAGGTTGAGAAATTGCATGCATCAAGTTTAAAGCTTATGTCAACATTTGAGGCCTACGAAACTTAATTACATATATTATCAATGTAAATATGCATAAAATTATATCTAATGACATAAAAATTGTCTGTGGGCTAAATTTTTATACAAGTAGATCCAAAATATCTTTATGATAGAAATATTAAATTATTCACTTTAAGGGTACATTATAATAATAATTTGATTTTCTATCCTAAGTTTTACTATATGATAAAACTACTAAATTATGTGCCAATTCATAATCCTTGTGGGTAAATTATAAAAATAATCTGATATTTTATCCTAATTAATTATATAAATATAACAAAATTTTCAATGGGATAAACTTTATTATATTAAGTATAATTGATTACAATTTTATGTCTAATACCTTATATGATCCTAAATATTAACTTAATATATAATTTTAATTAATCAAAGATGCTGTGGCTAGTCTCTAATTAATCAAAATTATATTGATCACTAGATAATTAAAATTATTGTGTTTCAGGCTCTACTTAATGCCTAAGAATAATTATGCAGTAACATAATAGGCAGTCACTAAGAATACTCCCAAAAAAGTTGATCGGGCGAAACCTCATTAAAAATCAACTCCTTAGACAGAGTAACGTTCCAGGAAACTAGTGGCACTATGGAGAATTCCTTGTGAAGGACTAGTTTATATGGAACTTCCTTAGATCACGCTTTCTCATGTCAACTACAAAATTGTTTATGAATTATTCATAATTTAATAGTTCACCTAAATAATTATCTAAATTTATTTAGTGAATATTTTATGAATCTTAATATGCTAAAAATTTTGACACTTAACTAAAGTTTTATGCACAAAATAAAGTTTTATGAGAATTAATCTAAATTTTACAAATTCTAACAATATCTAGGCTAAATGTTATATTATAATTTGTAAATAAAAATTCTCATAAATAAAACATAAATTGCATAATTAAAAAATAAATATTATACATTTAATATGTTTTTATGCATAAAATAATCTCATCCTTAAAGTATGAAAATATGATAAAATATTTATGCATAATATGAGCATAATACAAAATTGCATATAAAATCATACATTTTATACATAGTCTTAATTTGATCAAAATAACCAAAAATGCTTAGCAATTCATTATTTATGTGCTAAAACAATTAAAACTAAAATTGCATGCATAAAACTAAATTATACATACATAACCATAAAATTTAGGCTCATAAATAAAACTAAATACACAAAGAGTACCTAAAAGTGTCCTTTTGAAAATGACAGATAAAATGTAGTATTCTTGAAATTGACAGATGAAAAAGTGGTATTTTTGAAAATGACATATAAAAATAACATTTTTCAAAACCGTTGTCTTCAACCACCAATTCAATCCGGTTCAGACTTGACTGAAAAATGACTTTTGATACACCAAAATCATGATTTTAAATCACAGAACTTTATGAAATCTTATAATAAAATGATTTCAAACATCAAAAAATAATGGACCCAAAAATTTCATATGTACGGTTCGAAGCATTTTTTTTTAATGTGAAAAATAACACGATAAGGCAAAGGCTAATTCTGGCTATGAACCAAAATGTAAGCAAAAAAAATAAATCCTATACATACTTCTAAATATATATGTAATATAAGGATTAAAACTGAAAGCGAAAATGTACCTTTGGCTATTGTCGTTGGTGTTCGGGTTGGATTAAAGGTTTCTCATACTTTTCTCTTTGTATTTGATAGTGTATGAAGCCTATCAAAGAGCAGTGAGAGGACCCAAGAAATTGACTATATATATTCTTTTTTTCATCAAGAAATGGCTAAGTCGTTATCATGATATTGAATGCCATTGCAGTTATTCAATGGTTCTAAACGTATGAACCATTCAAAAGTTAGTAACGTAAAAAAAACATTACAATTCTCTCCCTTTTTTTAAAATAAATCATCTTTTGCTCGAAACATTTGCATGCAAGCTTATTTTACCACCTTGCTCTGGTAAATCATAGAATAAACAGTGTATGCTAATAGAGTTGCATTAATCTAAATTATATGCAACACCACAGAGCATGTATGTCAGTTTCTGCAATAGATGCATATATTATTCGGTAATAATATATGGATTATGACTTCATGCTGATGTATGAAATCATATTTACTTCCTTTTCTTTTGTTATGCACTAGGACTTGTATGCATGGATGTAGTGATGGCTGTTCTTGTTGTTGGAGTTCTGGTAGCCTCAATGTGACTTTGGCGGTGGTCTGGTTGCAGAGCAGTGCTATGGTTTCTATTTAAATCGATAAAAGGGATAGAGAAATTTGAACCAACCACATCATGAATGAGGGAGATGGAATTAAAAAAAAAAAAAAAAAAAGCTTTCTGCCATGAAGAGCAATCTTGAACTTCTCTTGCTTATGAAACTAATGTAATCACTGTAAAAAAATTTATGTTTCATGATAATTAAAATTGTCATATATGCTAAAAAATTTATCACTGAAGATTTGTAGTGACAATAAAAAGTCATCACATGGTTGTCATGCATATACTTCATCATGCATACTTCCATTACTGAAAGTCTTTTTTTTCTATAATAATAATAGTTATCATATATAGCCAGTAATTGTGACAACAATTTATCATTATAAGAAAAAAAAATTATGTGACAAGTAATTTTATTACAGAAGATTTAAAAGTATCACATATATTATAACTTCTGACTACATTTATTTTCATAAAAAGATTATTTATTGGTGACATTCTATTTATCATTATAGAAAAATAGATTAGTGGTCACTCCTATTGCCACTGATGTTATAAGAATCATTACTTTATCATAATTTGTGACTATTTATATTACTACACAAATCATATTTTAGGTGACAATTACATTTATCATTATTTAAAATTGATTTAGTGACAACTTTTATAACCATTGATGTCATAAGGATCATCACTTATATTATAATTTATAACTATATATATTGTTACACAAATTTAAATATGGTGACAACTAAGTTTGTTGTCACATAAAATTGGTTTACTAATGAATTTTATCGTCATAAATGATATAGAGATCGTTACCTATACAATAATATGTGATAGTTTTCGTCATTAAAGATGCATTTGGTGACAAAATAAATATATTGTTATGAAATAACACTTTAAGAACAATCTGTAACTCAATCCATTATAACTTCTGTTGTTACAAATAAGCTTTGCTATTTCAAAACATGTGTATATGAATTTCATAATGTCCTTATAGTTAAAAACTTTAATAATATTTTAAACTCTAGGTACATTATATCTTAAATAAATATATTTAGCATTCCCTCTGCTACCTACCTTTTTGTTTATAATCTTTTTCAACATACAAAATTATCTTTTATGACACTTCTTTAAAAGTTAACGCAAACTATGTGACAACTATTTTTTGTCTTCACTAAAATAACTTAGATATTGAAATTAGTGAAAAAAAAAAGTTTGTAACAAAATATATTCTTTTAGTGATAAGATTTTTTGCGAACATAAAACATACCGTTAATGGTCCATCAATAAGAGGTGTAACGCATGAGATTTGTAGACTTGGAGCGAGATATTTTTTCTGGCAAAAATTTTAGTGGTCACAAACACCATTAATGGTCCATCAACCAGAGGATGTAACACGGAATTCGTTGACTTGGGGGGCATGTGATTGACTATAGTGGGATGTAACACGGAATTTGTTGACTTGGAGGGGGCATGTGATTGACTATGGTAGTATGATCATAAACGAAGGAGTTTTATCTAATGAGAAGTAGACAGCTTGTTGAAGCTTTCAATTATGGTGGGACTGCCGGTGGGGTACCACCTCTTTACGCTACTCGTCACAGGTGAATTGATTGCAGCATCCTCTATTTTACTTGAAAATTATAGACTGTTAATTGGTGATATGAGAATTCATTAAGATGTTGAATTGGAAAGGATGAAAATTTTCCAGGATGAGTCATAAAATCAATCGAGCTAGAGAATAGATGGAACTCAAAAAATGGGATAATAATTAATGGTCAAGAGATTCCCTACTGTCGTCATCTCAGCTTCTTCATCTATGTTTTATTCAAATGAACAGATAGAGTTAGGAAGCAACTGTAGGTCACAGTATTGTGGAGAAATATTATAAGATGGAACTGATGATTGCCATGGTGTATGAGTTGCGATATTATGTCTAACATAATCAAAGCGAATACCAAACTTCTACCAGAGATTTTGATGCAGATATGTGGCAAGACTAGAAAGACGGATAAAAAAAGACTGTTTCATAGTTATAAGACTATACTACTTGTAGACAGCGCCATGAGGAATAAGTCAAGACGGTGTGATCTTGTGCTATATAGATAGAAGAAGCATCAAGGGCCAAAGAAAATAAATTAATTTTTTTGGAAGTCTTTGGGGAGAGGGAGGACCTAAGTAACCTCATTGACAATTTCATGGAAGGATTTATTAAAGCTTGTGTTATTATGGTCATTGCTAAGGCAGGCGAGAGAAGGAAAGTTAGATCTTGCAGGGTTGGTGGCTGTGTCTGGATTTTGGGAAGTTGGGATGGGCTTAGTTTGGATGACAAAATTGAGCTCAACCAACCCCAAGGCCATCAATTGGACCAGTTGGTGGAAATCATATTGGAACTTCTGATTATAGTACATCCATATGCACACACATATATGAAAGCATGGATGCTTGTGCATGTATTATGTTTGTTTTTAAATTTAATTATTTGTTTTTTACTGGAGTAAATTTAGCTATATCATTTTTGTTTGATAATGATAAAATGACATTTTGCTTTTACTTCAAACTTTTTCTTGATAGCATGGGGGCCAAGGGATATGGTGATGCACTACCGTAGACATAATATGAAGCAAAGATGAGAGCATATCCAAGGGAACTCTAAGCAAGGCCACTTTTTTCTCCTTCCTTTTATTTTGCCATGTTTCCTCTTCACTTCTTTACTTCTTTTTCAGTATTCTCTTCTCCACCACTAGGATTCCACCCTCTCTCTCTCTCTCTCTCTCTAAATATTACTAAGCTTCCCTCTCTCACTGCAATAGTGGACACTAATATAGAAGTACATTTCAACACCAATGTAGAGGTACATTTTTGAGGAAGGCTAAGAGATGTGGTTTTTGAATGCTAACAAGAAAATTCAACTTTAATGGAAATTATATATATATATATATATATAAAAGCCTAATACAAAACCAATTGTATTAAAACTTTCTTGATACATTTCAAAAACCCCAACCCACCCACCCAAAAGTTCAGAATTAAAAAATAAAGCAGGAAGAACAAAGTTGACATTTCTTTCATATAATTCAAGTATTAAAACTCCACTGAACAAATAGCAAATTAGAGTAATGTGAATTGAGAAACTATCCTTTCATTCGTAGCACTACATTAATAAAAAAAACAGAATTCCAACCAATTAGAAAATCTAAATAAAATTAAAAAGCAAACAAATAGTATTATTTTATAATATGCTATCCCTTTACAAGTGTTTAGTAAAGCATGCAAAACAAAAGCAATAAAATACACACAAACAGCCATGACTGCAGAGATAGCACCTCCCATAAAAGAGAGAAAAAAAAAAAAAAAAAATACAAACACACTCTCAGTAATCCTGACAGAGCTAAGAAAATCTCTTGTTTCATTCTTCCTACAACTTGCAACAAGAAATACCAACTCTTTTTTTCTTTTGACAGTATTGTAATAAACATTTCAAAATTAGCACAATCTTTTCTCCAAATTTAATTCATACACTGGAAACCCTTGCAGACAGCCAGCCAAATACCAAGCAAAACCAAGCAGAAGATAATGTCAGCAGCGACAACTACTTTCGCATGTCGCCACCACAACCTCTGTCCGATCTGCTGCGCTTGAGCCCTCGTCAAACTCGAGCTCTTCTCCAAAGACATTCTGCCTGCTGGCTCCGGCGGTACATCAATCTTCACCCCTCTATCTACATTCTCTTCGCAAAATTCATCATTCTCGACCAACTCATCCTTCATCTTCCTCTTATCATGCTTGCTGTTTCCAAGCAAAGGGGTGTGCCCAGACGAGGAACCTTCCCGGGACTCGGCCTCCTCCAAACCGGCGTCCACGCGATCTGCCGCCGCCGGTCGAGGCATTCTTTCCAGAGAGGCGACCAGCTGCCGAATGACCGGGACCAATTCATCGTGGAAGCCATTGCTTGAGTCTCTCTTAAACCGCTCCCGTATGCGCTTCAGGAACTGAAGCATCTCCAGATTCCCCAAGCTGGGATCCACGATGGCGAAGTAGGTGCATCCGCCTTCCATCAAGTAAGCAAAAGTTCTCGAGCCAACGGTGTGGAGGTACCATCTGTGGAAGGGCGGGGCGTTCTCCAGGCAGAGGGTGGCGAGGGCATCCAGCTCCCGGTCTTTGCTGTTGTACGAGTAGAGGATTCTGCTTCCCTTAGCGACGCAGCAGTACACCGTGTCGTCGAGAGGAGAATCTCCTGTTGATGACTGCTCTGTTATCTCTACTTCCATGGATTTGCAGCGAGATGAAACAAGCCTCAGAGACCTTGACCGCCGTGAATTCATCAAAGCACTGAGCTTCGGAAGGGATTTGGATGACCATCAGAAGGTCAGAAAGCTTTTGAATCACTCAGATTTCGCAAAAGATTTCGGTTTGGGGTTTTGGAAAATAGGCGTGCTAGGAAAGAATACTAGATTCGGAATCCAACATGAACCCCGATTTCAACAACAATCCAATTGAAGTGAAAGAAAAGGGGGGGGGGGGAAAAAAAACAAAGAGGAGAGAGAAGCACCATGATCGCTTGCTTGGGAGCTCAAGGCTGTCTGAGGAAGGCCAGATCCAAAACCCTAGATACCAACGCACGCCGGTTCTCCCCTTTCCCGGTTGCGCTTGGGCTTTTAAACTACAATAAAGGGTATGACGGGTTATATACCTTCCCAGTTTTATACAAGTAATAAGCTAATCAGAGTACCATTAAATAGCCGGTGCTGTTCTGCTTATTTTCCTTCTTGACACAAGAGTTTGTCTCGTGCTTTGATTAGGTGGGTGAGAGTAAAAGACCAATCGACCGTCTTTCTTAAATAAGAAATTGGGAGTCGGCCGCCGGCTGAAAATTTGAATGCAGCCTTCGAGTCTTACTTGAGAATTCGCTTGATGATTTAACAATAAAAAATAATTCGGAAATCAATGAACATAACAAAAAAAAACAAAAAACAATAGTAATATTTTTTTTTTTGATGTAAATTTTAAGAATATATATTTTTAAAAAAATTATATTTAATTTTATTTATAAATAATAAAATTATTTAATATTTTATTACTCGCAACATCTCAGACCTTTTTTAATAACCTATTGGTTAATAATTTTAAGGATAATTAGGAGAGGGTAATTATCACTCTGATAAAAAGAAAAAAAAGAAAAAAAAAAACCCCACCATACCTCTTCTTCAAATTGAAGAGCATGGAAGTAGCTGATTTTGAATAAGACAGCCAATAATCAAATTAATATGGACTTCTATCGCTTTTATGTTTCAAAAGTCTATATCCCGTGGCTTGTGCCTTGCAGCCCAGCTGGGTGATTGGCAAGCAGTGAAGAGCCGAATCCTTCAGCAGCAGCCTTGCTTTAGAGTTATTCCAGAAATACTCTTCTTTTAATTAGTCCAATCGAAGAAAAATTGAGAACGAGTTTTTGTCACGTAACATAGCGTTGACACCAGAGAAAATTGAGATCTAAGATGATTAAAAATGTTCTACGGCACGTTACAGGAAATAATCAAACCAGCATTAGATAGGGTCAAAGAAATTTTAATGTGAACCAGCTGGCACCTTAAATATTTTGCTTGACCATTGAAATTGCACTTCTATTGGTTCAATCAGTCAAATTATCAATATATGGATGTTGGCTCTAGTTGAGGTCCATTTAACAATTGCTTGCAGCCAGCATCGGTTTAAGTCTAGAACGAACGGTTTTAAGTCTCAATTTGTTTCGAACCAGATGATTTCTTTTTCACCCACCCACTCTAAATTTTGAGCACACTTGACCACGTCTCATGTTTAGGGTTCTCAATATGGTTGTTATACTATCGACTATATTTTTATGTTGGCATACCTACTCCTTTTAATTATCTCTTCAAGAATAGGACAGCAGAACCTTTTTTTTTTTTTTTTTTTTAATGACATGGCAGTATATCATGTCACAAGTTGAGTCGACGTCAAGGCATTTTTTTATGCTAATTATTTTTTTTATTATGGCTAAATTAAAAATTATAGAAAAAGCTATAAGATATATAAGAATAATATGCTAATGTTCTTCTTAATGGAGTAACAGTGGAAGGAGCACGTTAATATTTATTTTCAAATACATAAACTTGCACAATAGTTGTGTAAAATACTTAATCAAAATGTTAAATACTTTTATTATTTGATTTCCTTTTATTATACTTAATGGTGATGTTTTGTAGCTCTTCTTTGTTTTGATCTTTCATGATGCATTGATTATAGTGAGGTAAGCATGAAAAGTTAATAGTATCAAATGATGTGATATTTGATGAGAAAGTTGTGATGAATAAATAAAGTTAATTTATGAGTATAAATAAGTGATAGGGATTTAAATTAAGGCTGTTGCTATCATGCTTTTAGCTGTATATGAATTGGCATCGTAAATTATGAGAAAACTAAAAATATGAAAGGCACTGGATAAAAGACAAATAAAGGATAAAAAAATTAAAAAAAAATGAATGATGAGATTCAACAGAGAAGATTGAGATCTGAAATTCTAAAAAAATCTTATAATAATAGAGTAGCTGAACCCTTAATTCAAACATAATGCACTTATTTTTCTAGAAATATGTTCTATTACTAGGTTTTAAATTTTATGGAAAAACAACAGCTACATAGCTTGAAAAGGGATAGATGGTAACTTTGGAGACTCTTCGCTTCAAGTTGTGCTGAAAAGTTTTAAGTATCAGCATATCATTAATTATTTTGAGGTTTATCAACATTAAAGACTATTTAAGATTTTTATTATCCTAAGCATCAACCTTAGCCTACTTTCTCTGGGTGATGAACTCATTTTAAAGAGTCGTTTCTTAGTAAGAAAAATTATACTTTCAAAATTTTAGTAGTAAATATTCGTTCTTGCAAACATATATATAACAAAGTAGCCGTGGTGGTTCCCATGCATTTCTACAACTACCAGAGAAAATGTTTCCATCATGTGCCCTGCCTATGCTTGATAATAGTCCTATATGATGTGGATACTTGTTTCTATAATTTGAGTGTTCATCTAGTGTGCATAGTTTGTACCCTGAATTCATGATTAAGTCATATCTACTTTGCAGTATAGGAATTGAAAGCTGCAGGCATTAGGACCAGTTCCATCCTAATCGCTCAGCCGTAATTTGGGTAGTCATCTTAAGTATTCACCTCATCTCCAGGCCAACGCCTTGACAAAGACAAGTTAAGGATAAGCATGAGATGCATGTTAATTAAATTGATGATTCCAAACATCACCTATTCCGTAGAAGAAACTGCACATCACTGGAACAGCATAGCACCACAAGCGAGGTCAATGCTTTCGCAACCTCCCTTCTCCATCAAAAATCTCATCCCAAACAAGGCTTTTGAGTTTTGACTTTATCAAAGAACCTTAGATACCTTGATGAGGTTTAAGGACTGTATTAAAACCTTGCATCCCTTAAATTATACCTTCCTCTATTTTTAAATTAAATTTGAGATCGTCATCATGTGATGCCGTGATGCCCATCCACCACCATTCACCACTTTCCACACACAATATCCTTTAAAGATTAGATCACACCTCCAAAAGGGCATTTGGATGATCATAACATGTCCATTCCGGTCAAAAATGGTTTGCTGGACTTAATCCATGATGTTAATGCTGCAATAAGACCAAGAACAAAGAATTAAATTGGTTACAGGAAACAGTCTGGTCTCAAGTAAGCTACACATCTTTCCTTTAAACTAAAAGTCTAAAAGAAACAAGTCATTGGGCACACTGCCATCAAACTTCTATCTTGCAGAATCTTGAATGGGCGCTGATCATCTGCAGTCACTGGCTGTTCTACCATGACCAGTTTTGCAAGACTATTTCTGTAGACTTGTTCTATTTTGTCCAAGGATACAGTGCCCCATTTCCACAACAACTTCCCCTGAATTGGTATAAAATACCAATTTTTTTTAAAAAAAGTAGAACCTGTTCCAAGTTCTAAGGAGTTTCTAGATGACACGACACATATTTTTCTTTGTTGAAGAACTCCATATGACAATATCTCATTACACATATAATTTATAACTCCATATAATAACTCCTGTAGTGTGTGTCTATAAATATACAAACTTCTTATGTAACATGTAAGTGAGAAATTAAAAACAGAACATGAGATAGAATTATTTATGAAGTTATTAAAAAAAGAATCAAACAGGAATTACAACCTGTCGCACTTTCCCTTTGATGCATTGGACAGAAGAATGTCAGTCTGGCCATCAAACAGCTTCCATTAATTAACATGTAGATACGATGGAAACGTGAGTTACTTGTGTGACTTGCGTTTTACTCTACCACTACTCTCATCGCCATAGCAAACCATACATTTGTCCTGAAGAACTACCACCCTGTTGCATGCCAGGGCTATTTTACCACATCGCTTCTTCCACATATGATCTGCAATCTTTCGCATAAGGTTTTGGCTGTTTGCTTGGCAGACTCTTGTATTGTCTCAAAGCTATCAGTTAGTAGGTAAAGCAAACGTAATCTGAACCCCTCGATGTGCGAGCCAAGTTGCATTACTTGAATCCCGAACAAAGGAGGCCGGAGAAATAAAATAAAGGGGGAAGTAATGAGTGCTCAAAGCTCTATTCTATTGCATTAGATCACAAATGTTATGGCAACTATAATCCACTGTTCCTCCAATTTCTCATATAAAAAACCACAACCCACCGTTTAAACCATTATAACTGCCCTTTATATATGTATAACATAAATTCCTACATACACATTTGATGTTATGATGTACACAGAACCGAACCACATATCAATGTGCTAACATGACATGATACTAGTATTGTATTAATACGAGATCCAGCATCGAAATGGCAGACCTTGATTATGGCAATGCATAAAATAACAATTAACATCACATGATATTTAGAACATAGTTGCTTCACTGTTACCCATTATTTTCTGTTACAACATCTTATGTATGAAAACACAGCGCTGGTTTGAAGAGGCATCAATCAGACAAGCCTTAAAACAAGCCTTATAGCATGAAGTATTGGCAGAGGAGTACTCTGCCAAAAACAGGACAGGCCGACCTAAATTATGGTGACATCAATGTCATAAAAAAACTTGCACCCTTTAAAACAGGAGAACGGTTCCATATTTTCCCAAAGAAAGAGAACAGCTGTTCCATAGCATGTGTAAACCAATTTAAATGGGTTCACATGGCTTTCAAACTTTTTCCAGTGACAACCAAAATATGGCCATTAATTCCTGAATTAGACAACCAAATAAATGAAACTGCCGTGCATGGTTTTGCCTTTTTTAAGGTGCAGATTGGTGCCATCCAATATTGCCAATGTTTAGTCCACAAAGGAGTCTTGTTCATCAAAGCAAATCCAAAGTAAGAACAAGCTCTCAACAGCCAACAGTGGAGACCAAGATTCAGAACAATACATGAACAATCAGTTGGTGGATTATCAACTCAGTTTACAAATTATCCAACAAGGAGCAGATTTCATCTTCACGTTCGTTTTCCACTTATGTTACAGAGAATCAGACCATGACAAGTTGGTAAAGAGTATTTGGTCAACGAGCTAGCATACCTACTGGGGTTGGACATTGATGAATCAACGAGATTTGTAATTCCGGCCTTTTTTTATGAACTCTGGCTGGAGTCACCAATTGACTTACCTCCAAACCCTCCCAACTATACTCCAACACTAGTCCAGAAAACTTTAATGGTTCTAGAAAAAGAATCCAGACAGTATTTTGATCCAGCCAGCTTAAAAGATCAGTAATAATACCCAAAGTTTAACATATCCAAGCCACCTCATTGTCATTTATGGAAGATTTCAAGGTGGAGTGCTCAAAACAAAGGAACCATTTTCTCGTTGAAATGTCAAGAAGCATCTGTCTAGATGTCATCTTAAAGGGTGAATGTACAGAGGGAGTCGCTCCATGCCCAAAAAACTAGACATCCCTTACCTTGATCTTGACCTCAGAAAGGGAATGGAGAAGAGCTGCCTTTGGACTTGATGGTACAGGACTGAACCTTCGGGCCAAATAACTGAAACAAGGTATGAAGACCACATAAAAGGCACCAAGGATGAAAGGAGCTGCAACAATCCAGCCTAACAACTGCAGTAAAAAGTTTGACATGATCTACTTCTCTGGCCAGCATTGCAGAACATAAGCAATAGTTAATGGATTCAAGATAAGGAGGAAAAAGGGAAAAAGTTCTCCAAGTTAAAACAACAACAACACCAACACGAAGAAGATTATAGTGTCTGTGCTTATTGTTGATGATAATAATCTAAAACGGCATGTACTTGTCGATCATAATAAACTGGCATATCATTGTTGATAATAATAGACTATCTTTCAGTAACTTGCCTTGTGAAGTTCTTGCAAAAATTTTAGTAATAAATTCCTTGATATTATGCACTAGTTGTTGGCAAATAAAGAAGATCGTTTGAAGATAGTAGTAGTATATTTGTGGTAAAATAAAGGACAGGAAATGCATATTTGCTTATGAGTTGGTGTAGAAACAACTTGGATGATTAGAGCATGCACATGAAGTTATAAGGAGGCTGAGGAAAGTGACTCAAGTTTCTTCGAATGATCCATGAAGCTGAGGGTGACAACTCATACAGTTTCTACTACAATGCTTGAAAAGTGAAATTGTGAAAATCCAGTCAACTACTTTCTACATGTGATAAGTTGACAACCTATTGAAAAACCTGTAGACCCTGTGATTTAATGTTCATTCATGCTACAAGCTCCTTGACCTATTTGGCAGTGCAAACAATATAAATTTTTTAACAACCATGTGGAGGAGAATCAAGAATATAAGGTTTCATATCAGGTGATGTCATTGTACATATGACTGTATGAACTGTGGATGTAACAAAAGCAGATTACCAAGTGACATGGATATAAGAGATTTACTTGGGATGAAGCATATTTTAATTTGTTCTTTAAATTTAGATCTCAAAGTATGCAAAATTTGGTAATTTTCAAAAACAGGAAAAGTCTTGTTTGTTTCAGCCCAAAGCAAGCCAGCCGACCCTATACATGGCAGTCTCACTCTTTTAAGGTTCCATACAAGGTTTTCCCTATGTTGTATCTTGAAATTTATCTCATATAATTTATTGATCCTGTCAGTTAAATCACAACTAGCACTTTCAGTATTCAGAGTTTTTGACACAATTCAGAGCATGAACTACATGTGTGAAGCATGCACAACCTTTTATTAATTAAGAACAAGTCCGTTATGTGAGTTGCAGAGTGGTGGCCATGCAACAAATGTTTCCATCAACATCACCATGCAGGGAAAGCACTACCAAAGAACATCAAATGTTCAATACATCCTATCCCTTTGTTTTAACTATTTTTCTCATGTATGCAGAATACAGATTTTCCCCCCCATATTTAGTACCATGAATTCATCTCATCAGTTTTCCTCACTTGTGAAATAAACCTATGTTTTTAGCTGAGGCCTGTGATAAATCATGCTATGGAACAGGGATGGTAGAACAACCCCATACTAGAAGTCAGATGAAACTATATAGAAACATATTTTAAGGATGCAGTTACCCTGAAAAGTATAGCAGTGACGTTGAATAATGTTATCTAAGAAGTGCAGGTACCAACCGCATGATATACAGAAAATAATACTTCTCTTGAGGCTTGGCCAGTCAACACCTTTTTCAATGCATCAGATGTCAAAGGAAAGTGAGGACCACCAGAAATGACTTCGCCCAAGCGTAAAAATGCTATTATCAGACTGAAAATAATGTTGATGTTAGACAGAATATGATGATAAAGATGAAATAGTAGATCAAATCTTGAGCGAATAGTAACTAAAACTAATTTCACAAATTGATGATATTCAGATACCAGCCTTTTTTATGGAAAAAATAATTCTCATGTGCTGAAGGCTGTTATTTATGAAATATTTAGCATGCATGAAGTGATTACTTAAGTTAAATCCACACAGCATGATATCATTGGCTATGCCTGATTGCATCATGACATGGATTTATTTCAGATATGGCTCTGTAACAATCTTAAGTTGATTTTTCTTTTCTTTTTTTGGTGCAAAAACACAGAAGGGTTTCAAAGATCAGGAAAAAATTGCAAAGCCCTTAGTGGTTATGAGTCTCAAGATATTGCTTCTAAGATGAAGTAGATAAAGTAGATTGTTCAGTCTTGTACAGTAGATAGCAAATCATTTGCCAATGTTCTTGCACAAAGGGGTTTTGGCACACAGGTGTATTGCTTAGCCTGAGGTCTCCGAATCAACAATTTTTGCTTCAGAAAAAAGAAAAGAAAAAGGACTAGCAGTTAGCTTGTATTAAGAGCATGGCTGTAATGATTTTTCCATGTATTTAAATTGTTCCCACTAGCTCTCTCACTGAAAGACTCTCCTTTGCTACCAAAAAAAATAACTGTTTTTAAGGCAGCATATGCTGCTGTCATGCATGTTGTTCCTTGGTCAAATAAATCTTCAATCTCATTAACCAAATAAAATCATTTCATTCAGTGGTATTTTCAAATAAAACAATAAGTCATTCTTTACAAGAATATCTGTTGTTTTACCAAAGAATAAAAATAGAAATATTGACGAAGATTTCTAATACAAGACTAGGGCAGAATGGATGAAGTAAAAACAAACCTAAAACAAAATGTACTTTAGAGCAATTGCCTCATTCAAGTGTGACTTGTAACATAGCAATGCAGCATCAGTCATGCTGGTAGGAACCGAAGGACAGTTATGCACATGATATATGTATAATGGAAATGACCATGATATGGGTCATAAAGAAGGATTGCGTCCAAAGTTAGGAAACTGCTCTTATGGAAGAAGAGACGAGAAGGCCAAAGAACATGCATGGTAAAAGGGAATATTTGATTAGAGATGAGTGAGTTATAAAGGATAAAGCAATGCTTGCCCAGTGGGGGAATGGTTATGCACAAATAAAATCCACAGAAGACTAATATAAAGACAGAATGATTGAATTTATATATAGGGTTTAGAAAAAATAGATAGAGAGCACCAGAAAGGCCTTTGGTGGAAGCAGTGAAGAAAGCTTTGAAAGGTCTAGCAGTGATGTGGCCCTTGATAGTCAAATAAAACATAAAACCTCTAGAAATGGGCCCCAATTAGATAAGATTGATTTTTCAGCAGTGAAAGAGATGAAAGCACAGAAGGCAGACATTAAGCACCGGAACATGTGCATGAAGAAACTGTAGTCTAGGGTTTGCTGTTTGTCAAGCTAAGTGAATATGAATCCTAATGCTCAAGCTTTCCCAGTTTCGTGTGTAAGTCATAGAACTTGATGAAGTTAATCTCTTTTCTACTGTTGCAATTGACATGACCTTGGAGAGATATCAAGCGTAGCCACAGGGAAGTAGTGGTTTCAAAGAATTATAAGCAAGAAAGAGCATGGCAAAAAATATAGATTTGTAGTAATATTTGTATTAATATAGTTTGAAGGTGAAATCTGGAATACTAGATCATATAATAATAAGTAGATGCCTGATGATAGAGTGGGGTATGTGCATCAAATAGCAGATGCTGGAGAAAGAGCAATAGTCCAAAGTCATCTGCAGCATACAAAGTGCAATATTTTAGAAAACCAAGATTTTCACATTGGTCCTTGATTTGTTTTTCCTGCATGTCCTTTTATTCAAAGATTTCTAAAACTTGTATGCAAATTGAATTTCAAAATGAATTTTAGTAGCAGACTATTGGGAATATTCATATGTGATCAACATGTTTACCCACATGAATGCCAACATTTTGTCCTTAAAAAGGGCAAGCTACAAAACAGAATAAGTATACTAGCAACAATAGGAGATAAGACTGCCAAGCTTACTGCTCAAGTTTACAGAATATTTTGAATGATTTTGTCTCCTGATGTGTTTTATTAGTTCTCAAGGAGAGCATGACTTTACATGCGCACATGTGCACACACAGGCACGCACGCATACACACACACACACACACACACACTTCCCTTAGGTGCCAGCCAGCTATGCATTGAATCTTTAAATCTAGCCAATTATCCTTGGCAATTGAATTTATTGCACCTCTCTGATAGGCCTACTTGAATGCAATGGCATTTCTTGTGATAACTTCTGTCCCTCTGTATTGCAATGGTTTAATAATAAACTAAGTATCTTCCTTCATAGCCAGAGTGCTGTTTATTTCACTTTGAAGTCAATGAGAAACTTTTAATAACCTTTTGAATTAAAATATGATTCTAAGACTACTTTTTGGAATGTTTTGTCTATTTTAGGAATGAATTTTCCCGAGAAGCAATTTGGGGGATTTGACATTTGCCAGTTACCTTCAACTAATCCCAGAAAATTGTTGTACTAATAGTTAGCTGCTACTTCAAAGACAAAGTGCTTGGCATTGGCTTGGGTATAGCTCTATCCTACTAACCAGAAATCAGGACTGCCTTCTGTTTCTAAAGTTATGAATTAAAAAAACCTCTATATCTTTGATTCTGCTCCACACTTTTCCTTGGTGGTGAGATTGTATCATAGTATTGCTGAGAAAAGAGGAGAAAAACCCACCAAAATTTATTAAACAGCATCACAGTATTAAACAGAAAATACAAGATGTTGATGTATAATCCAAGGAATGAGGTGATATGCCTGTAACTATCTGATCCTTAAGAATATGATATTATTTTATTTTTCCATCATAATTAGCTAGAATTCAATTTTTTCATGTTGCACTTCTTGACACTGAAAGAACCCAGTTTTTTAACTTAAAATTTTTGTTGCTATGTTTGCTGATTTATATATTTAAAAGCATCAAGTGTATGTACAGTGACTCCCTGCCCTAAGGCCATGGATGTACTAGATAATTATCAAACATTGTGATATATCAGTACCAATAAAAACTTACTAATTGAACTCTAGCTTAGATAGAAACCCATCATTAGTTACTCCTAATCAAACATATAACAAGGGATTAACTTTTCTTGCCATTTCAATAGTTACACCTTCCAACACCTCAGTTACTGAGGCACAAATGATCTCATAAAATTTGATATGGAAAGTGTGAGTGTGTGCATGGATGCCTGTGCATATATCTATATGGTAAAAAGATGAGACGAACACCATTTATAAGTTATTTGCATCTCACAGGATAATAGTAGTCCTTGCAGAACTATGGTCATACAGTAATGAGGTTCAATGTCAGGAAACATGGGAGAAACAATACAAAAGAGATATACGTAAGAAAGCCCACAACTCGATCAGGATAACATCATGGAGGACTGACATGATTTGTTGGTGATATCCCTGATATATTTTCTAAAGAGACATGATAGTTATTTTTGTGTCATAGGAATAATAAATGTACTTGAAGAACTATGCTCATGATGTAAGGTTTCAATGTCAGGAACAAGGGAGAAATAATACAAAAGAAATATAAGTAAGAAAGCCTACAAGTCATATCAAGATGAGGTCATGAAGGAGACATATTTGTTGGTGATATCCATGATATCTTTACCAGAGAGAGAGGATAAATTTCCATAAACTTTCATCGACAACCGCTCTATGCAGATTGAAGGGTTCAAAAAGCTTCTTTTTTTTTTTTTTTGGGGGGGGGGGGGGTGGGGGCGGTGTGATTTGCAATTGTAAAATATTCCTATTTTATTACAGACCTGTTGAGTCATTCAGCAGAATAAATGAAGATGTATCAACATTTCACATTCATGTGCTATAATATAACTTACTGCTTATAGGATGGAATATATCAACATAATGCAAAGCCAATGCACTGTATGGGTAAACAAATTTATCTAAAGCTCAACAATGAAGCTGTCAATGGATATATAGAAGACATCAAAAAATCAGTGTGAATTCAACCTGAGTGCATCACTAGTTCTTTGTCAGTGAGTGCATGGACAATATTTAATGTAGTGAACGATAAGTTATTGTGAAAGATAATTACAGGATACCTCAATTCAATTGGAGTAGCAATAAAGTTGGCAAGCATTACTGTTGGAGCATGACAACGACTTCTAAGAACTGCAATAGCCATCCCACAAAGAAACACAGTGACCCCTGTCATTGACAAAAACCCATGTGAAACTTAAATGCATTTACTTAAATCAGAGTTTGCAGGCAAAAATGAGTACAGTTTGCACATGCATATGCACATCTGTGTGCTTGATGCTTAAATGCTTTGTCAAGGTATGCCATCAATTCTGTGTTGCATGGAATGGGTTAGGAGAATTAATGCAGGCATATAACTGAAGTGTTGGCTCCTTCTTACCTTTAAGAATTTCTATTTGTTGATCCATATGGAGATGTCGTATGAACACCAACTTCCAAATGTTGAGTACAAGTATTTTAGGATAAACACACAAGCAACGTAGATTCAATCTAATCCTGTGAATTTCCTGATTATTTGCAATCTAGTTACACTTGAAACTTTTCAGACCAAACAAATTTCCCTCCTTACTAAATTTTCTTATGGTGCTTTATTTCATTCTCTTAATGAAAATTGGTAGGGCCTGGCAGGCCCTCCTGCTCACTCAAAAAATTGCAGCTTTAGATTGCTGGTAAACATAATTAATCTGGTTCAACTAAACAAAACCATAATAAAACTAGTGATTAGCAGATCAAAGCTGATGAGCATTTTTTTAATTATTTCTGCAATCTGTTTTTAGATGTAGACAATTGATGGTTATATTTCACAAAAAAACTTTGCAAACTTCTAGGTCATCCAGTGTCTTAATTTAAAAGTATTAATAAATGTAAAGCCACCTTATAACACCTCTTCAACATGATCAAACAAGGAAGTTAACATATAGTATTGTATAAACAACTAGCTTGCATACTGACAAAACTCATCCAAAATAACCCATTTACAGGAATGGCTATTGATCCAGAGAAGAAAATGTGTCAAAGAGAATCTGGAAACAATGAAATCCATGATATGAGGATTGGCCAAAATGTGATTCTGCATAATATCTAAGTTCTCCTACAAACAAACCAAACAAAGCACACAAATTATAACATACATATCAACAGATTCTAGAACTGCACTCATACAATGGATTAGCCAAAATAATTAAAGAATTTAGATCATAAAATTTGACAGCAGACCAAACAACCAAAAGTCTCACATCTTAAAAACCATGGTATAAATCATATGCTTCCTGCAAATTGCCCTTAACTTTTTTCATCTTCCTGACAGACAGAACTCTTCAAATACCTCTAACTCATATCAAGATTAGCATACTATGAAGCTGGTACCATTATGATTACGAGGTGAAAATTTGAGCTGTTTTTCACCCTTGCATTTTGTGTATGGATTAAGTGACTTCTCTATTCCGTGCCCCTAAATATTGTTGTCAACAATCTGAGCTATCAATGTGGAACTTGGCTGGGGCAAAACTTCTATATTGCATGACATAAGCACAGCTCACAGATGCATTCCAAAACTGGCATGCATGATGAAACCAATGATTTTCTGCCACCTTGTCCACAGTAAACTGTCAAATTGACTCAAAATCAGCCAAGAAACTTCCAGAGAAACTAAAGATATCAAGAAACTAATAGATTGCTTGAAGATTAGTGTATTATTGTGTGTCAGTGGTTTTATATTTATCCTAATTTGCCTCAATAATTTTACTGGCATATTTGAGAAGGATCGCCATGTCTTTTTTTCATTTTACATTTCTAGGAAAATGCTTGAAGATGCCAAAAAAGATATACCTGAAAAAGAGTTTACATGCATCAACCAGTACGAATTCAGATAGCAGCACTACTGAAATATTTGGACTGATTGTTATATAAAGTGTTAGCTAAAAGATAGTTGGAAACTCAAGATATAACCTGAGAAATAGATCTTTCTATATAAATAATGTATTCTAGTCAATGCTATGAAGTCCATTCTTCAATTGCAATGCCTCAAACACATAAAAAGCTTGACATTCCAGAGCCCAGAAAATGCAAGGCATACCAGACTTCTAGTTTTGTGATTCTTCTTGCCTGCCTATGTCTGGATCACCTATATTACCACGAAAGTATTGTTGACGTTTACTCAAACCTATGCATGGTGGCATATATTTTGCCTTGTGCAAATCCTCTCCTGAGGAGAGATTAACAAAGGCCTTTCCAATCATCATGCCAAGTCACCTTAAAGAATTCAACAATTTTAAGCCATGAAAAAACCAAAGCAAATTTCAACCTTTCATTTACTTAAATTAGCTGGATAATAGCAAATCTCAGGTTTTTTATATAGCTAAGCATCTAGACTGCTAAAAGAAAAACCAAAATGAACACAAATGATCACATAAATGCAAAAGGAGACAATTATAGATGGGTATGATTGTAAGCAATATCCATACCACATATTGGGAACAATCCCAACGTCATTCCAAGAGCAGCGGAAAATGCCAATTGCTTTGGTTCAGTACCCCTACAGGAAAAACACCATCCATAAATTCTCGTTTACATTATCAATTGCGAGTGAATTTTAGCTAGAATATCATATATTTTGTGAAATAACTGAAATAAATAATAGAAATAAACGATTTTCCTATGTTTATCAAAAGCCGAAAACAATGGGGAAAAGTTTCTGTTTCTGATTCAATCTCCAAACAAAAGAAAAAAAAAAAAAAAAAAAAAGGAAAATAAGCAGGATATTAGGGATCAGAAGAAAGAATACTTTCTGACAATTTGCAGGAGAGGATCGACCACTTTCCTGTTCATCCATGAAATCAGCGCAATCCGCATCTTGCAAAAATCCCTTCTTTTCCCTTCTCCTCGATGTTCAATCGATCAGAAGATCCCAAACCATATGTGGTACTAATGAGGGATGAAAAAGAAAAGAAAAAAAAAAAAAAAAGGGAAAAAACAGATCCTTTCTCGGGTCCTCTCAAGCAAGAAGAATCGAACCCATCGAAAATGATCCCCTTTTTCGATAAATGCGCGCGAGGGCGAGGATATCCAGCGGCGGTTCTTCAACGAATTTGGATCGGAATTAGGGTTTCGGAGGAAGGAGGTCCGTCCATATGGGAAGAACAAGTGTTCCCTCTGTTTCTTTTTTCCCGACTCAAAACCGCTTTGGAATTTAGGGCATGACCACTTCAAAGAATCTCGAACGGTTTTGATTGGTTTGAAGAAATAATTTTGTTGGTAGTATTGTTTTTGTTATCTTTCATAAATCCAATATTTTCTATATTTTTTTATTTCTCTTATGATTGTTAATATATGATTCTTTTTAAAGAAAATTTTTTTTTAAAGAAATTTTTTGTTATTTTGTTTTTTAAACTTTGAGCCATTTAAGCTCTTACTGAACTTTCAATGAATTGTTAGATTTTGTGATGGATTAAAAATTTTTATCTTGATTAAAATATCGCCAAATGAAGAACTTGTAGTTATAGTTTAGATATGTTGGTTGGCACATGATGAAACTTATATAATTAAAAGAATTAAACCATCTATAAACATGTAAATATTAGTCGCTCAATGGGAACAAATACTTTATGCATCATTGTTCTTGATATATTTTCATATTGTCATGCTTCAAAGAATATAAATTTGAATCTTTTAATTTTTATTTATTCACAATCTAGCTATTTATGCTCCTTTCAAACCTTTGAAAAATTCTTTAGGTTTTGTTGGTTAAATTGTTATCGAATCCATAATTTGTGGGTTTAGATTGTGTAAGCTACACACCATCACGTACATTGAGGATTTAATATTTGCTGTAATTAATTCACCAAACTAAGATTCGTATGGAATAAAAAAAAAATAAAAAAAAAGGTGGGGATCAGTCTCTCGTCTTGAAAAAAATGAAACAAAGTTTCAACATCTTATTTACCATGGGACCGAGTCCTACAGAGCTAGAACTACCCGCAATCAGAGAACGATTGATATGTAGACTTTACTCGTCATGCACAAAATAGTGTTAATTATTTTGTTGCCATCATGGATAAATTGTAGAGGAGAGGAGCAATATGCTAAATCATTTTCAAGTTACTGGTGCCAATGTTAAGTCAAAAAAAAAAAAAAAAAAAAAAAAAAGTTACTGGTGCCATTGACCACACACTTGTAAATAGCATTGATATCTTGCACCATACTAATCTCTCTCTCTCTTTCATTTATACAAGTATCATTTTTTTTTTTTTTTTTTTTTTCGCTAATCGGAGATGTTGAATTGTTATAGTAAATAAAGCAATTATTAAATAAACTGTATGAGCTGGTTCTCATATCTTTGGTGGTTATAGAAGATGGATAGGTATGCTGTGAATCGATCTGACCAAGCCTAATTGACTATAGACATAGACTTCGAGTGTGACCTTTGCTTGACCCGAAGTTACCTTGATTGACCTATTTTTAGCCCAACTCCCATTTAATCACTTTTCTAGACCAAGCCTAGTCTAAGTAAGGCCATAAGTAATGTTTTAAAAAATAAACCTGGTCCAAGTGATTAGCACTTTTTTTAGTCCTAGCTCAATAAATAGATGTAGCGACTCGCCAACTTAATTCTAACTCATCTGAAAAATAAAGTTAAACTTAAAAGATGACAGAAACTTAACCCAACCCATGAATCTGATCCGAATCCACCCGAAAAAAAAAAGGATTAGGATTTTATCTTTCTTTTCTTTTCCTTTTTTTTTAATCCAAAATAATTCGAAAATTTTTTAGATCAGATCAAGTCGGATCATGGATAACTGAAAAGACCTAAAATTGGCATTTGGGTAAAATATATTTTTAATTTTATTGGTTTTAAATTTTAAAATTTTATGTAAATAGCATATATAATTTTATAAATCATCACTTAGATTGTTTATATGACCAATGTTTTAATTTTTTTTATTCTTTGATATATAATTTGACTCAATGAATGATGGAAGTAAAAGTACATTTTCTTCAAGTTGAGGGTTATTGAATGATTGACATCAACTGTTTCAAAACATTCTTGAGAAAGAGATGAAAGAGTAGAATAAAGCAAGACTTTACTTTTTTTTTTTTTTTAACCTAATTATAGGATGAAGCACATCTCCAATATTTGTTCATTTCATTTTATAATCTTATTAATAATTTAATTTTAATATTTATTTAATTTTAAATGTATACGTTTATAGGCTATTACTTAATTATATTATTTTAATATTTTATAAATTTATAATTATTATTTCTATTAGTGCCTAATCATGCTATAATTTTGTTTTTATCTTTTCTAACATTTAAAGTGGTAAAAAGATAAAAGAAAAAAAGAAAGGATTGAATCAATCATTGTTAAATTACTTAAAAAGAATAAGAAACAATCATGTATTGAATTCTTTTTTAAGAAAAAAAACTAAGCCAACTCGAACAATCCGACTTAACCCATTTGCTGCCTCTTTTGCTTTTTTTGACTTGAACCCAAAATGACTCGCAAATATTCGGGTTGGGTTGATTTTAGGCATAGGCAATCCGAAATGATCCAAAAATTGTATTTGTTAAAAAATACACAAACTTTAATCCTCACTTTTAGACTTGAGGGTAATATACATTTTTTAGAATTTATCAATTAAATTATTTACATAATTAATATTTTAACATATACAAAATAAAATTGATGCTAATGAGACTTAACAAGTGATGGAATTAGAAATGTACTCTTTAAGTTGAGAGTGTTATTGAAGGATTGACATCAATATCTTCAAACATCCTTAAAAAGAAAATAAAAAAATAAAATTAGGTATAAGTTTGCTTCTTTTTTTTTTTTTAACGAGATTAAAATTTTTTCCAATATTTATACCTTTTATTTTGTAATCTTATTGATAATTTGACAATTATTTACCTAATTTTAAAATTATACCTTCATGAACTATTTCTTAATTTTATTATCTTAATATTTTATAAGTTTATAACTATTATTTCTATTAGCATTTAATTATGCTGTAATCTTATATCTAGCTGCTTTGGCATTTAAAGTAAGAAATGGATAAATGAAAAAAAGAACAAAGATTAAATTAATCATTAACAAATTACTTTAAAAAAAGAAAAACAAGAAGCATGCATTAAACTAAAAAAATTAAGCTAATTCGAAATGAACAATTTGTTAACTCTAATCCGATTATTTAGAGTTAAATTTTAACTTCAATAATCCAAATCTGGACGTTATCCGGATGCAAAATAACTTTTAAGCCCGAGCCCATTTTTCTGGCATCCAATCGCCAACCTGTGGATAGGCCAATTCAGATTTGAATTATTAAATCATATCAATATCAATAACAGATTTTTTTAGAATTTTATGAGTGAAATAATTTAAGCCTAAGATCTAGGGTTATCTCTAACTATTGGCGTGGAAGTTGGGAGTCATAGTTGACATCATATGCAATGGCAGGTAAATTACCTACGTATCTTCGATCATAAAATAAGGAGAAATTCTTGCGTCATTCTTTCCAATACCGAACGAAGAAACAGAGGGTTGGATACTTGGACTGGATCCAGAGTTTGACCCCACCTTACGATTTTGGCTTAATTGATGTCTGGTCTTCCACTAGATTAGACTATAACATTTAGCTCTTACTAGCCTGTCACGTAAAACTTACCCATAATTCCAAGTTTCTTTAATGTTTTATCATTCTCAATGCACCATCCTATGTGGGGTAAGAAGGTAACTATGTTCAATAAGAGAATAACTATATTCATAAGGACTAAATTAAATGTTATGAGTAGGGATGAATATGAATTGAGTTGGATTGATTGTAGGCCAAAACTAAAAAACAACCCAATCAAGATTGATTTCATGATTTTGGACCCAAAATCGAATCAATTCTATCCTTAAACTAACCCAGAATTAACCCAATCAGATCAAGTGGATTTTGAATTAGTTTTAGAATAAAACCTTTTTTTTTTTTTAATGCACTAGCTCAAAATTGTTTTACTTTTTTATTATTTTTAATATATTAAATATTTTTTTCTTAGTTACAGAAGTTGAATAAGAGGATACAAGTCATTATAAAAATACATAAAAAAACTTATAATATTGATATCTATTATTTAATTTTTTTTCTTTTCCTTTGTATGATACTTGTCTGATATTTAATCGCTAATTTATTTTCTTTAGTTGTGTTAACTTAAAAATAAAAGAATATAAATAATATTTGCTAAGATAAACTTGGCTACATTTAAATATAACCAAACTTAGATCCGGTAACGTCTCCAACCCTTGAATTCATATAATTTACAAATTTTAAAAATGAAGAAAGAAAAAAGATGGAATGGCATCAAGATCTATATGGATGTAAGGATGAAAAAAGTGAACAGATCTTGAACTTGGCTACTTTCGATTGTAGTCAAGTTTAGCTCATGTTTGTTGATCAATCTAACCTTAGATATTTTTAGTAAAGATATTAGATGATTTATGAGGTATATCGCTTCTAATTCAATTCCTAAGAGTTTTTTTTTTTTTTTTAATTCTATAATCAATTCTTTGATCAAAAAATTGATCCGATGGGGATCGATTTTAAAATTTTGGATACATAACCAACCCTATGAACACTCAGAATTGAAGCAACCCAACCTAATCTAGTTAGCTTGATATCTATTCTCAAATTATCCTAATCCATTCTTACTCTTAGTTATATGTTTAGTTCATGAGGGCTAAATATTAAAGTTTAATCCAATAAAGACCAGACTTCAACTTGCCCTACAATTTTCCTACTTCATTCACGAAGGGGTCCCCTTTGCAATAGGTCTTCTGTTTTTGCAATTTGCAGGTGGCTATCACATGCATCTTACATGTCAAATTCGATAAAGAAAAGCTAGAACATCTTTGACGTGATAGATGCAATTTTTTAAAAAGTTTCTAAAAAAATCAAATAATATATATTTAAATATATTATAATATTGAAGAAAAGACTTGAATTTTGATTTTATGGTTAATAATTAAATGGTCAAGTAATCCATCCAATTGGATGAGAGAAATGTATGTGGAATGGAAAAAGATAAGATAGAGATATTTGATTTATCTAGTTAGCTCAGCCACTCTTGCATTGAATGGCAACGAGATAAAGAGATAAAGGAAAAGTACATATACTCATGTCCATAAAAAAATATTTATATTTAAATCAATCTTATATTTGATATAAAATTTTATATCCACGCTTATATTCATAAGGATTATATAATATGTATATTACTCACCACATGCCTCCTATTTTAGACTTTGTTTCATATTTTTTTAAAAATTTTTTTCTTTTCAATTTTAATTCCAAACCTAGGCTAAAGCAATTATTGGTTACTTTTTTTTTTTTGGATTATATAATATCTATATCAAACACTTACTCCATACCACACATGCCACCTATTTTAGACTTTGTTTCATATTTTTTTTAAATTTTTTTTCCTTTCAATTTTAATTCCAAAACTAGGCTAAAGCAATTGTTGGCTATTTTTTTTCTTCAATTTTATATTGGACAAATAAACCAGACAGAAAAAATATTATAATCAACAATTGCCTAAAAAATTTCCCATTGAAAGTTTTTAATTATATTAATAAATAAAAATAATTAATTAAATTTATTAATAGGTATAATGGGCATAAGATGTGAAGATATCTTTATATACATATCCTTTCGTGCTTGCCATGAGCATTACCTTATATTTTCATATCTGTATCTTTTTTTTAATCTCTATACCTGCACCAAATAAAGTAAAGGCAAGCACATAGGCTCGAAGCAAATTGATGTCTACAATCACACACGTCTCTAGCCCAACAGGACAACATTTCTACAAGCTCAATTTTCTATATTCACTTCTTTGATAGGTGAATGGATTATCTAATTTGGAGGTTTTATGCTCCCTAGAGAAAGGAAGATAGACCCACCCACACTCCAATTATTTTAATTCGGTGATGCACTGAGGAATCAAATTAGATAGATTTTTTTAAGTTGGCAATAAATCGGCATAATTTTTGCTGTAATAATTACATATGACGATTATCGTTTTGATCACATTAAGTGAGAACCCTTCATGTTCAATCATAAATCATAACAGCTGCACCATTCCGCCCATGGTAAGTCAAACTTTACCATCTAATTGGCAGCACATCTCGGAAGCAGTACTTAAAAATATCCAAGGAAGTAAGAAAATTTTTGTAGTATGTGAAGTAGAGTGTTTATCATAAATAAGAAGGGCAAGAATTTTCTTATTTCCTTAAAGCCGCTTCCAAACCTGTAATATATAATAGAAATGATATGATAAAATCAAACTTACATTAGTTACAAAAAGATACCTCAAGTAAAAGAATTATTAGAACCAATTCTTAATTTTTCATCTTAAAATATCAAAAAGTGATTTTTCAATATTTTCAGAAAAAAATGTACCATACAAAAAACAAAAGATCGAATATTAGATGGGCTCTAATTGTTCACTTATCCTTTTTTTTGAGCCCTTAATATCTTTGAGAAAGAGTAGGAATTTTTTGAATTCAATTTTCTTAAAATTCAATTGTTCACTTGTGCTGTTTTTGAGGGCTCTCCCCCTCCCCCTAAAACCATGAATGGAGAGAAGAAAAAGCAGCATGATGAATCATAAGTCCGGATTTTAGCAGCATTCAAGCTTAATGCTCAAACTGACAACCTACACGATGATTCATAGATCACAAGTTGGAATCCTTAAATCTATATTAAGTAAACCAGCAATTCTAAATTTCAGAACAGTCTTCTACAGAAATTTTTGTGATAAAATTAGATAAAGATATCCTCCATTTATTCAAATACCTGCTAGATCTAGTTTACAGAGCCAAGAAGAAATTTAGTTAAATTTCATCACTACATTCATGTATGCTTGTTAGCATCCAATAACATGTTTTTACCAACATATCAATTTTTCCTATCCATATGAAACAAGATCAAACCAAGTCTAATTTAAGGAATTAATGACTACAAAACCCAAGAAACTCCAAACTTCTTGACACCCAATGCAAACTTCATTTATGTACTTCATTTGAGAATGTTTTCATAAATACAGTTAAAAAGGTCCATTACTAAAGTATTAAAAAAAAAAACCAAATTTTAAGATGACACCTCTTAATTATTTCAATTTAACATTCTTTAAATATTTATACTCTCTCAATACATCCACTCTCTTAATTATTTTCTTTTAAGATTCTTAGAATCACGACGCAACTTATTTGTACTGCGCTTTAGTTTGATGGAGATATTGATTGAACCAATCTGCAATATTAACAATATTGACTCTTTGATTGCCAAAACAATATTGAAAAGAACTAAATAAGCAATTCTGTAAATATCTGAATGATCTTTTAATCTCTGTAACATATTTTTGTTGTCATTGATCTGAAATTATAGTGAAACTTGTCGAATATAAAGAGAATAATGATATCCATCCATTTAAATTTTAATTATTGGAAAAATTTGAAGCTCAAACTTAATATTCTACACTTTCAACTCTACACTGTATTTGCAAACCCAACCACAAATATGAATACCCATGCATGTAAAATCCCACAATTTCTATTCTACGCTATGTTTACTATTGTTAAAAAAAAATAAAATAAAACAGAATTTCCTAGCTTTCAGTTTTCATACTATAGATATTGTCATCTATCTAAAATAATTTTAGATGCTAAAGAGAGGTGAAGTATAATAGAAACAAGTATACCAGTCACCTGCAGGGAGATTATTAGATTATGGACATCAATTTATACAGTAAAAGAACATGTAGGATAAAAGAATGAAATAAAAATTGTAGATAGAATAAGCAATTTTGATTCCAACATGTCATTTGGGAAAAATATAATATTACTATAAAAGAGAAATTGTCTAACACAATAACAAAATAATTATAGTAAACAAAATAAATATTTATTTAAGCTGAAATTGATGGATAAATGTCAATTTGATAAGATGTTGAAGCAATGATTTTTAAGTCTGAAAAAAATCATGCAATTCATAACCTTCTACCGGGTTAATCCTACCAACAAGTTGATAAAAAAAGGATGGACTTTTCTCAGCAAGATCCATAATGAGATCTAATTTATTAAGATTGTCGAACTGAAGATGCAACATTCACACAAATTTTTCTTAATAATTTTCTCCTTTCATTGGTCTACTCTCATGTCATATAAATATTATTCATGATATAATATCTGTTACTAAAAAATACGTACTAAATTAAACACATGTAATAGTTATATTATCTCTAAATATAGATTGTACAATTTATGAAAACAAAAACCTTTTCATAAGCATTTAAAACATTTTATCGAAAATGGACAAAGCAAAGAGCAAGTTCTCTGATATAATCACAAGCTTTGATAAGTATAAATTAATTAAGATTTTTCAAAAAAAAAGTACTGCATTTTTATCTAAATAATGTTGTGGGATGTTCCTTTTTACAAACATAGTACCTAACATCAACATTATATACTTTCTTATTGCAAGCCATAAAAAAGTGGTCATAAATCTCTATCTACATCCATGTAAACAATAATTACTACAATTCTTAATTACAATCCACACAATATAAGTATCTATTAGTAACAGATATTTAATAAGTTCTTACATTGAGTTACCTTAAACCAAGCTTATTAAAAATTGTTTTATAAATTATTTTGATGAGTGGCCAATATTGAGATGAACTGATATCTCTATTTAATAACTTATTTTGAAATCTAAAACATTTGATAACTCCAACAGTAAATATATATATTTAATCATTTATTTAAAGATTTCTTAGTTAACCAACGATTTAGTAAAAAACATGATTGAAAAATATCATCCTCCATGCATGAATATATCAATAGTGATATCTCAAATTTTATTAAGTAGCATGGCTCAAGATTACAAGTCTGATGTTTGTATTGTATCAAGAATGCCCAATAACAATAAAATCAAGATTTTGATTGAGACAAAAACCTTGCTTTGAAATTTTTGTCAATCTTGTAAATTCTTTTAAAGTCAAATCCATAATTATTATTCTCTTTCATATCTTGGGCTTACAATAACAACATTTTTTTAAAATTTTATATCTTTAATAAAATGATAATTAATTAATTAAAAAATTTGCCATAATATCATATCTTTTGCTAGATCCACATCTGTATTGATTATAATCCTACCATAATCCATGATAGATAAGCCTAAAGTTCTACATTAGATTGCAAAGAAGATATTAAAAAATTAGTTTGTACTAAATTTTCAAATACTAATTTTTTTTTTTTCTGGAATACTAGATATCTTATACATATTAAAATATATGATTATCCTTGCTTTGGCTATTTCGATACAAAAACTAAAATGCCGATGACAAATTTTTCATGATCTAGACATTCTATACTTAATATAATAAAACCATTAATTTAGTACATGTTTCTCGCTGAGAATATTGCACAGTGAATAATGTCATCCATACAATGGGAGAGTAGAATAAAAAAGCAAGAAAAAATTGTAATTGATCCTCATTTTAACAAAATCTCAACAAATAATATTTCATTCGTATTGTACCTGACATATCCCACATGAACCTTGATAAAAAATAATTTCATTTTCACCTTATTACTTAGAATGACCAACCAAACAAAAGATTATTAACTATGTTATTTCTCCATTCACTCCATTCAAGTATATAAGCATTACTATTATTTTTCAGTCAAAGAATCACATGTTTCAACTGTTTCAACATCCCCCTTCCCACCCCCAACTCCAAAAAAAAAAACTCGTAAAAGAGAATAAATCAACTTTTTTTTTTTAATTTTATAATATGAGGATTTAGTTGTCATGTCAGATCATTTTTCTACTCTATGAATCTATTTTTTTTAAATAACATTTTATAACTAAATTTATTCAACTGGTGGTTGAATCATTCTATTCACAATTTCTATGCCGCTTTTTATCACACATATTAATTACTTTTATTATATAGATTAATTTTCGTAACTTAACCATCTTGGGCATCATACAAGTATCATACTTGTATTAAACTATCCTGTTAGCATTTTTCTGACCTGCCAAATGCAAAGAGAAAAGGAAGAGAAAAAAAAGGGGAAATAGCTAATAAGATAAGTTACTCAACCCAAACATAACGTCTACAATAACCACACAAATTTCAGTATGATATCTGCTTTACTTTGACATGTTTACTATACAGATGCTCAAAGGTAGAAAATAAAGTAACATTTCATCCACGCATTAAATTATCTCTCTTCAAATTACATTCTTGTAACTCATAAAACAAACGGGGCAACACACATCATCGTAAGCAATATTCTTCTCAGACAATATACGTTACTGTAAGCAATGGAGTCGCAGTACCTGGCCGTTAGATTTACACGGAAGAGCCACTTAAGAAGAAAAGGTTCTGGGAGCTTGCTATAACTTACCAAGAAGTGACGGTTAAAAGGCCATGATATCTAAATTGTAAAAACAACTAGTTCCCATGTTGCATAAAACAAGACAACCCACAAGTAGTCTGTGATGCAGGTTGAAGAAGTGAAGATCAACAATGATTTAGGTGGAGGTCACCACATTTGATTGCAATCAATTAATATTGCATGATAGCAACCCAAATCATCCATATTCCGAAAGTCTCTAGCCAACCCAGTTACATTAAACCCACTGTTCCAGAGGTAGGCGTTCAAGGTTATCAAGATTTGGGAGCACAAATATCCTTTAATCCGGAGATCTTTAATTACTAAAAGATAGCTCATGTAGCATGGTGACCCTAGGTCATTAAGGATCATATTACTCCAATATGAGAACCACCAATAGTGATACTATTTAGGTCATCAAACTCTGCCATAGCAGTTTCCAATGCACTCAAATAGGCACAGGCCAGAAACAGGAAATTGCAAATATTGAGCAGGTGCCAGCCTCTTATGCCTCATTCCTTTAAATTGTTACCTTATATACCTCTTTTACTAATAGCACTACCAAAAAAGGACCATCATTCAATGATTTACTGAGAACAGAGAGGAACAACAATATCATGTAATAATAGCGAAAACTTTCTCAGGTTAAATGTTCTTATTTTAGAATTGGTAGGCACCCTTTTCACCATACAGGCTTGTAAAACGAATGTGCAGTGCAGAAGAAATGGCTACAATCCTGATATTTAAATCCAGCCACCTTCCTTAGCTCAGTCACAGAGTTGTTCTCAAAAATGTCCAGAACCTCTGTGCCAGATTTAAGGGTCTGTTTGGAAGAAGAATTTTGACGAAAAAGGAGAGAAAAGTAAAGGGGTCTGTTTGGGAGCTTTTTCCATGAAAAAAGAAAGGATATATAGAGTTCTTGATATCATTCTAAATCCCTCAACAGCAGCAATTTTTAATCTCTCAGAAGGGTTTGTGATGGTTTACTTTTCTCCATTTAACCAGATAAGGATAAGATACAAAACCTTCCTCAGACTTCCCCACCTTTACTTTCTATATTCCTTTACCTTTTTTTACTTTAAAACTCCTTCATTTCCTTTCTCCTCCAACTCCCAAACATAATGTAAACATTCAAAAGGTCATTTTTCACAATACAGTTGACATATCTAAGAGGGATTAAAACAATAGCTGCAATTTAACTGTTATCCCATAACAACTAAACAAGAATAACAATCAAAATTTTAAATTCACATAGCTAATTCAATTAAATACTATATTTATATATAAACCCTCGAATAATGTAAAATTTTGTTTTACAAACATTGGAAGAAGCAAACAATACTAACAAATAATATTGGTTTTTCAAGACATCAAAAGCTTAAAAAAGGGATTTCGGATGTTACAATGTCGATTGAAATCCACGTACCATGTAATCACAAAAAGCCATCTATATTATCAAAACATTAAAAAAAATTTGAAAGCTGGGCCTTTGAGCAACATATAGAAGTGCATACACGTTAAATCTAATGTTAATCAGCTTCAGTTTAGATGAACCAAATATGGTGCAGTAATATGGTTGAAATTGTTGGCCAAAAGATCTCCTTCATGTTCTACCATACATTACAGTGAAAAAGATTTGGTACAATAGGAAACAGTTCACATTACAGTGAAAGAGAAATGATCGGCCTTAAATCAAAAGATATAAAAAGGGATGCAGATGGAATTTTCAAAATAATTTGACCAAGATATTTTATTAGCTTAAATTGACATTATAGCATTTGCAAATATATTAGAAAAAAGAAATTATTTGCCTCGAGAGAAATATATAAATTGGTGTAGGTGATCTAAACTATTTGGATGGGCATTTTATTAGCTTAAATTAACATCAGAATAGCCTCAAACCAAAATGCTTGGTAAATGTTCTCTAAACCTAACCAACATAGTTGGGGCAAAATTTGGTAGCTCCGCTGCTTCTCAATGTTGTCATTTTAGATGCATGACCAAGACCTTAGGCCATGCACACTTCCTCAGAGACCTTAGCCATGCAGAATTGCTGAAAAGTTTCAAGCACAAATTTAAACCATGCAGCCAAGCAAACAGTATTACATTGCAAATTAGAAATTGTGTCTGCTCTATCATGACATGCAACTGCAACCTTTATTTGCCATTGCATACTAAACACAGCTTACATCCTTTAATTCACACTACAAGGCTTCCTAATTCCTTTAAAATCCAAGCTGGCATTTAGTACAGGGCCATTGTTGGATGCTGGTGGAGGCAATTAAAGACTAAGATCACTCACAGTGAAGACTTAGGGATGTAAAGAATAGGCTAGACCTCCCTTACATCAAGACCAATTTCATCCCTTGAGTTATAATTTAATCAAAATGGAAAAAAAGGGATATCGTATTACTCTTCTTGCAATTTCTTCTACTGAAATTAGCACAGCAACCAATGGATCAAGACCACAAAGCAATGAGTCCAACTACAATTTCTGATTATCATTACATGCAATACTACTTTACAGTGAAAAAGATCTAGTCCAATTACACCACACACGATTACCACAGAGACCAATTAAGTATGATCATTAAACAAAGAGATCCAGCTGCAGGTCAGAATCTTCCATCCTACATCTGACAGGAAATTAGAGATTTACAAACACATTACAGAAACTTGTGTTTTAAGGAATGATCAGGCACCAAATACAAGGGTGCTGCACATGAGAAAACAGACTGCAACTCCAGAGGCTCTGCCCTATGTAGGCTTGAACTTCTAAAAAGATAGAAGGAGAGAAGCCTGAAGGGCTATGCTACTAGAACTTTCAGCAGCACTAAAGTAGTATGATACATACCCAGCATGAGGGCCGAGCTCTATGCTAATGGGATGGGTAGGTGATCGGATGTCTGGCATCAGGACGACTAACATTGTTCAACATAGCCCCAAAAACACGCCTACCATACTCATAATTGCCATTGCTGAGCCCCCTATTTATTAACCCATCAGCAGATGCTGTAACACCAAAAAGTTACTAATGCATAAGATCAACAGAAATAAGAAAATATGTTTGGTAGTAACAGGAGAAATCTAGATGCTAGGGAAATCAATTTCACCTTGGCGATGAGCAGGAGAAATAGAATGGGTGGCACCTGATGCCCTGCAACTAATTAATGACTGTGCTGACGCTACTGGATTTGCTCGAGACACATCTGTGTCTCGAGCATGCACAAAAAGCATTGGCAGTGGTTTTGGTAGAGGAGGAGAATTTAGTTTAGGTGCTACTGGAGAGCTGTTATTTTGAGAGGGCTTGTCTTGGCCAGAAATCTGTTCGAATTTGAAAAATTAGGTCAAATTGCCATAAAACAGGTAGTGTAATAATAAAATGCTTAGAAGCAACTGGCCTTCCCCCTGCAACTCTTAAACATTTACATATTCAGACCATATTCAATAAGTTAACAACACTGATTTGTTGTTTCTATGTGGAATACTAACTTTACAATTTATAAAATCTAATTAACTTTTCTAATGATCTACTAACTTCTGGATACGTAAAGATACAGAAAATTACTACACATTTATAAATACCATGTAATGCGAATAAACCAATTAATCAGACTACATTGTATAAAAATTGCAATTTATTTTAACATTAGTTCACATAAATCATTTTTTTCATTGCCAATAATCATTGAATTATGCTATGATCATTTTAGTGGTCTTATCTTTTTAATAACTGGTAATGAATGAATTCATATTGTTGAACACCAGCCCCCAGATTTCTACCATGATTAGATCCTCTTAGAGAACATAAAAGCTACGACAGACTATCAAGTCACTGAGGACGAAGACAAAAGAAGGGAAGAAGGATTTGAAGGATGAGGTACTGGATTTGTTCCAGACAAATCTGTCTCAAGCACGCAAAGAATGCATTGGCAGCGGATTTGGTAAAGGATAAGAATTTGGTTTAGGTGTTATTGGGGAGCTGGTATTTTCAGAGGGCTTGTCTTGGCCAAAAATCTGTTCAAATTTGAAAAATTAGGTCAGACTGCCATAAAACAAGTAGTGTAATAATAAAACGCTTAGAAGCAATAGGCCATCCTGAGCAACACTTAAATATTTGCATCTTCAGACCATATTCAATAAGTTGATAACATTGATTTGTTGTTTCTGTGTGAGAGTACTAGTTTTACAATTTATAAAAGAATGAAAAGTAAACAACTTTTCTAATGATCTAGTAATTTCTTGTATGCAAAGATATGCAAATTCACTATTTATAAAGAGTAATGCAAATAGAGAAATTAATAGGACTACATTGTACAAAAAATTGCAATCTATTTTTCATGCTAGCTCATATAGATCATTTTTTTGTTGCTAGAAATCATTGAGTTATGCTATGATCATTTTAGTGGTGTTATCTTTTTAATAATTGGTAATGAAAGAATGCATGTAGCTAATTTGGAACACTAGTCCGTAGATTTCTACCGTGATTAGTCCTGCCTGGTAAACCTAAAAGCTATGACAGATTGTCAAGTCACTGAGGATGAAGGCAAAAGAAGGGAGGAAGGATTGGAAGGGTGAGGAAAACAAACACGCACCGCAAATTTAAGAGCTTTATTATGTAGACAGACAAGGCCTGAAAAAAGCTTAACAGCATACACTGCAATCTCCTCCGTTTCATATTCAGCAAAAGCATATCCCTTGTGACGGTTAGTTTCCTTATCCCGAGGTATATATAGGTCTACTACACGACCTACCTGAATAAGAATCTCATGCAAGACTCGCTCGCTCACCTTGTCATCCAAATTACCTATTAAAAATACAGATAATTAATACAACAACAAGGCCCTTCCAAGACTTCACAACCATACTAGCTTCTCAAAAAAAGAAATTTTACAAAAGAAAATAATGAACTTAATAACATCAAATAAAGAGAGTCAGTGGCAATTTGCAAAAGGAAAACCAACTCAGAAATAGAATGGAATTACAAAGTATGTTTTCAGCTCTTTAATAACAAAAAAATGAATGAAGCACAAAAATTGGATAAGCAAATCCCAAAATAAGCACACTATTGTAAAATAAAAATGAAAGCATATAAAAAGGGTGATGTAAATAATTGCGAACATACTTGCCATTTTAGCTTAAGACCAAATTTATTTGTTCTTAAAAGCACCGGGCAATAAGGTAGTGCCAAAATGCTTAAAAAGCAAATTCAAAGTAGAGTTAACATAAATAAAAAAAGGGGAAAAGCATAAAACCAAAAATCATTAGAGGACCAATATTACACAGGGTAAAGAAATAGGACTAAGTCCAGGTATGAGAAAAGGGGAAGCAACACTCTTAAACAAAGTCAAGAAGGTGCATCTATATAGAAGATCTATACAAGACAACAAAAAGAAAAATCATGAAACCATATATATTAAAAAATAATGGTAAATCTTGTGTTCAATATTGTTAATTGGATTTAAATTATAAAGAATTAAACATGCTATAAGTACTTAAAATCATGTTGAAATGGCTAAAGGTATAAGCATCAAAAACCTTGAAATAATTCAACTACTTGAATGCAGTTGTCACATCCAAGGTGAACAATTCATATAGCTACATATAAAAACAAGGAATTATCTATGAAATAACAACAATGCACTGCTAACCAAGGAAAGCAACAGAACATTTTACCAAAAGAAAGCAAACTGCCTATTGACAATGATAAAGGCCTAAAGCTGCCTTTAAATTACAATATCATAAGTGAAACATGATCCCTAGAAGTTGCTGGAAACATCCTCCCACAAAAGTCTTGCCAACAAAAAGTGGGCTTCTATCCAACAACCGCAAACCAAATATACATAGTTCAAGTTAATCTAGACATATAGGCAAATAAAAGAAGGGAAAGCAAATCTAGATTAAAAGAAAAAAGGAAGAAATTATGGTACCTTCAGAGGATAAGAATATATATATATATATATATATATATAACTCCATACTTGTTTTCTGGTAGATGTCATGGCCAAAAAAAAACCCCAAAGAACATTAAAAAAGGGCATGCAAACTATAATTTTTAATAAGTTCAACTTGTAATCTTTGTTACCTGCACCCTTCCATTTAGCCAATAACTACAATTACCTGGCACTTGAACACAAATATTTCCATGATACTCATAAACGGCTATGTAAAACATCAAAATAAAGGGCAATGATAACACATATAGTCAAAAGAGCAGAACAGAATCTTTCAAATAATTAATAATTGAGCATATTGAGTCATAACTTTTTTTAACAAATCTGTTAGATAATAATCTGATGGCAACTAAATAACAGATGAAGGTTCATATACTCAGCTCTGAGAGCACTATCAATCCATGAATGATTGATAATTAGGTTTCAGGAAATTTATGAGAACATGGACCACTTCAATCCCACAGGTTAAATGAATACAAATATTTTCTCTAAAATACTAGCATAAGATGCAATTCCAAGAAAACCATGGGAAGATCAAGAAAGAACTTTGCAAATATTGTCCTTAGGATCAGCTCACTGCATGCACCCTACCCAAAGCAATTTCAAATATAACCACACTAAACAATTCAGGGATCAACAATATTTAATCTTTCGGAGTTGATTCAGAATTCTTTCATATGCAAGAAAACAAAAAAATTCTGCCCTAATCTAACCATCAAAACCTAAGGCATCGCAAGCAGATCTAGCAACCATTTGCCAGAAACTTGTAAAAACCATATGAATATTATCCAAATCCATGAACAACTCCACTTCCGAGCAGAATCATAGGTAATATGGCTAATCGTTAGCAAAGAACTTTCCTAATTCCTCATCTCCATCTAATCGGATACAAATATCTAAGAAAACAAACATGCATCGAAAATGATGTTCGAATCTATCAAACGAAACACAAGCAAACAGATTACATAAGATTTCCAAGGAAAACATCGAAAGTGTACCAATATAAACCGTGCACGATGGATTCCGCGCCATTGGCCTTGAATTGAAGAAATCTCTCCAAAGATTCAAGCCTCCGCCGCGATCACTACCCCGTTATCAAGCCTAAATCGATATAGAGATGAAGAGCCCTGAACGGCAGAGGAAGCCGCCAGCCACGAAAAGAATTTTCCTAGGAGAAGATGCCCTTTTGGACGCCGTCGCCCCATCCCCGTCGGTACAATCGTACGCCTCGGATGAATCTAAGCCGTTCGTATTGAAACCACTTGGTTTGGAATGTTCATCTCATCTTGGTTTCAATAGCACAGAACGGAAAGAAAAAAACTGAGAGATTTTAGATTAATTTTTCTTTTTTCCCCTTACAATTTATATAGACACTAGTGGATAAAAACTATCAATTAAAATTCATTTTATACTGAACTCGTCGGATCAAAATTTCCCAATTCTTTACCTTGAAAATTTCAGATACAGCTTATTGCATATTAATTCACCAAAAATTACTATTTTATCCATTGTGCTTGGATCATCTTATTTTTGGATAGATAATTCAAGGGTTAGATTTTTGTTTGACAATGTTAATAAATAACTATTTTTGATATAATATGATTTTTTATCCTTTTTTTTACATTAATATATTTTAAAAAAAATTATATAAAAATACTATTCTTTTCAATGGCAATTGGATATTATATTTTTAGAGATATTAATGCAAGAAGATAGTAGGGTCATATAATATTTGAAGTAAAAAAAAAAAAAAAAAAAAGTTACCTGAGAAGTACATATATAGAACTTTAATTCAAGAGGAGCTTTATGCATATTTGGTCAAGTGTATATTTAGATATTTAAAGTTTCATGTCAATAATTTGAGTTGGTAGATGTGATTTTTTTTCTTTAAAATACTTACATATAAAAGTTACAAGTGATAAAAAAATTAGATAGTTTAAATTAGTTGAATAAGATGTGCTTTTTTTTGAGCTCTTAATGCATAAGTTGGCACCTTTAAATCATATAATTTTTAATATATAAGAATTTAGAAGTAATAAATTACATCCAATGGACCAGATTATTAATTTGAAGCATTTATTATTTAAATTTAGATCTGATCAGATTTAAATGAAGATTTTATCGAGTGTAACCAAGCTCACATATACATACATATATATGTATATATATATATGCATGCATGCAAACCTCCCTCTCTTTCGTTTTTAAGTGTTACTATTGACTACTAATAATCACCATTTAGTTCATTCAGAATGTAGAAATTTGAATTGATGCTAAATATGATGGGATTGGTGGTGTCAATCAAGCCTTGCTATGCTTTATTAATCCCCAAATTTTATATCCCTTAATAAATTAAGTAACAATTAGTATTGGATGAATTATAGTTTTTTCTTTTTAGGTTAAGTTTAAGTTACACTTGGTGTAACTTAGAGTTAAATCATTTTTGAATTAGATGATAGAGGCTATATTAATGGTTCGAGTTGTTAGATGTGTTTTACTCTCTCTAAATTACTGAATATAAAAGTTTATATGATTTAAAGAATTCTGGCCTATGCATCAAGTGATTAAAAATTAAATAGTTTAAATAAAATATTTTTTTTTAACAATTCAATGCATAGGCTAAGGGTTTTCAAATAGTGCCCTCTTTTTTTATCATCTAATTTAAAAAAAAGGTATAATTCTATTAGAGTTAGACTTGGGGTAATCTATCATTATCCTTTTCTTTTTTTCTTTCTTTCTTTCTTTTTTTTAATAAAAGTGCTCTCTTCCTCCCACCACTCACTTTTTAATTCTCAACATAGAACCAAATGAAGACATCCATCACCTTTCTTCTTGCAATTTTGTTCCCTAAAAGAAAAATTAACTTCTTCACTAATCACTTGCTTTAGGCTTTGCTTACTATTTGCCATCCTCTTCCTGTATAGTTAAAAAAAACAAACATCTTATGTGAAGAGTATTTAGCTAATCAAGTGACCCCAAAAGTATATATTGATGGAAATGTAAAAGAGTAAGAAAATTGGTAATCTTATTTAAGATCTTTGCGATAGAAAATTTATAATTAGTAGAACCAGATTAGACTAATTGACTGGACCCAAAAACTTATAGCTAGTAGAACTAGATTGTCTGTTAGACTATTGGAGTTGAATACATAATTAGTCAATAAAAAAGTTTTTAAAGCTCTATTTTTTTTTTAACTGATATATTTTTTCTTCATCTTCATCTTCAACCTCTTCTTTTCTTCTCAATCCATGGTCATCTCCCTCATTTGACTCCTCTGGAAAGTATTTTTCATCATAATTTTTTCATAAATTTGACTTCTCAATTTTTCTCTTTTGGAGGACATTGGCACTACTCTTATATTTTGGTGGTTGAGGTTTATTTCTTTATGAATTTTTACCTTACTTCTTATAGTTCATTTTGTACGGTGCTTCTCTTGCATTTTTCGTACTAGTCCTGCACAAAAGGACACTGATGGATCATCTTATATGGATACTCAGTAAATAGTTTAAGTATCATTTGTCCTTAAACCATCATATATTGCTCCATCTCTTTGATGCTCAATGATATGTATGCTAGGCTGTCCATTCCAAATTCTACAATTTTCATAGTGACATCTGAGAATGTAAGCCTTGACGCTCTATTTTGTTCTTTTATTAGTATGATTATATCGTTAAATAGCTTTACAATTTTCAAAGTGGGAACATACCAGGGCATGTATTGTTCTGTAAGATTTTCTAGCTTATACTTGCAATCAGACCACTAGCTAAAATTTTAGAAATTAATAGATATTTTCCTTTGAAGGACCATTTGAATGAGGGAAATTTAAAATTTTGATTAGAGCCCACTTAAGGGAAGTTGCAACTAAGTATGATTACTTTAAAAGAGCATAGGTTCCTGATGGGATTAGCAACATATTACTAATGATTAATTTCATGATTGTCAATATTTAAAAGTAATGAAAATGAGCAGGTTTAACGAGAGATGGTCCTAAAAAGGAAGAGTAATGCTAGTATGCTACAAGGCTCTCATTATATGTATACAAGCAATTCTCTATCAGATGGTATGAGAGGATTAGTGCAACTTCTACATTTATTTCCAATAGGATTGATTGGTTAGTCATGGAGATGTCAAGTAAGTAGTTGTCAGCCTGGTGAACTTTCCATATGCATATAACAAGCATCTTGAAATATTTTATAAATAAGAATGCTTAGTGAATATGGATCTATAAAGCCAATACCAAGGAGTTGGGATCAAATTGGATGCTTGTAGTTATGGTAATAGGAGAAGGTTTGCACACTAATTGGAAATCAGAGGCATTCAAACTCTTGGACCTAAATTAAAAATTGAAACTTACTGGTTTTTGCCATAGAGATTGCTTGCCTAAGTTATCTGAATTAAAAAGACAACTATTGCAAATATCATGCTGGCATATTTTGGGAACTGGGGCATTTTTAGATAAAGTACGCTTATTAAAACCTAATGATGATGAGAGGAGAATAGTATTCTAATTTAATTCTCTTCCTTTTAGAAACATCCTTTTCTTTTTTTTTCAAGCATACATCCTCTCCAATACATGTTTTGTACTGCAGAGTGCTGTGCATGCTTGAATAACCGTCATACAGGCATAGAGAGCTATGATTATATTTGAAAAATAATGAAGAAGTTAATTGAAATAGTGGCTATGGATGAACTATAGGCATCCATGTTTGAGATATGGCATGTGGCATGTGGCAACCATTTAAATGTGTATAACACTTTATGGTATAAAGCTTGTATTGCAAAGGAATCCATTTCTTTAACATTTCAAAATAATAATAATCTTTAACAATAACAATGACAAGAGCCTCTTCAAAATATGTAGTGGCCAGAGCCCCCAGCGCTGGGTCACTCTACCAGTCCTTAACGAAAACAAATCCTAAGGTTTAAAAAGGGAGTGCCAAACATAAACTAAAATAAAGACATGCCAGGCTGAATCTGCTCGGATCAACATTGAGATCATCAGGGACCTGAACTTGATCCTCCACTCTTTTATGGTTCCAAGGAACACTGGAAACGCATTATCCATGGCGTCGGATGAACTCGAACAGGGTTGATCTGGATCTGCATTGGTGGCATCATCTTTCCTTATGCGCTCAGATCGAAATATTGGCACATCAATGTCTATCCATGGACTCGCGGGAAGAGTCTCTAGTGAAACAAACCGCGAGTTTGAATCATAAAGAGCCCATTGGTCCAGTTTTCTTCTTGGGAGATCATCAGTCTCACTTTCATAGAACTCTTCATCCATCTCATGCGACACTGGTTTGTAGTAGTCTGGTGAGGGATACTCTAATAAAATTTCAGCTGCCTCATTTTTCTCCTATCTTCCTCTTCTTGCAGTAATTTTGCCAACCTGCTGTTGCTGTCTTCTGCTGATTTAATATCCTTCCCCTCTCCAGTCTGCAGAGAGCCAGGCCTCTTGTTTTCTTTTTCACTTTTGCATTCCTCTTGCAAAGCTATTAAGGCTGGCACTCTCTTTAATTTTACTTCTGATGCCTTGTCTAACTTGATGAACTGCTCATAGATAAATTCACCAATAGAGATCACAAAATCTCTATCAGCAGGTCTCTTTGCAAAGTGTTCATTTCCCCTTACTGAACGGATTCACCCCAGCTATCAACTCATTGAGAGTTACATCAAGAATGTCATCTTTAGACTCATTCAATGTCTTGTGCACCTTGAGGCAGACCCATGCCTTGTCAAGTAGGTAGTCGAAGTGCTTCCTGTAGGTGTGGTTTGGAGTCATGCATCTGTATTTTGCCGCCGGGTTGAAATCCAGATCACAGGCCTGTCCTCATCATAGCCTGAGATAGCCCAAGACTGGATTTGAGCAAACTTCTGACATCTAACTCCTCGCTCCATTCCAGTCTCTTGCCCATCAGATGACATGATAATGGAAGTGATGAAGACTTCAGTTACCTCAGATGCCTCGATGGGCAGTGGCTCGCCGTCAGCAGCATGGAACACAAAGTCCAAGAGATTCCTTGATGGTGGAATATCATCTGCCCTAACTCTTGTGATGGCAATAGCAGCCAACTCTCTTATTTTTGGTTTCTCTTCCTTGATTGGGACACTCAATAAGCTCTTGCTTCTAGGATAACGAACCACACCTAAAATAATGCACAAAGTGGTAAAAAGAATGAGAGAGAGAGAGAGAGAGAGAGAGAGTCATCTTCCAAAAATTAAAAAGGGAATAAAAGACAATTGTTTGTTAAAGTTTTTTTTGGCATTCACTAACAGGGTGAGGATGAGAGTCAAAACCTGATAATATATGTCTAAGAGTGAAGCCAGTGTCAGCTGAAAGGTGCTGCATTTTTTGAAAGCTCCAAAATTTCTTACATTCTCCAGCAGGAAAAACCTCGATATTATGTTCTTAGCAAAAGAAAAAAATATTAATAGCATCTCACATCAACCTTTTCTCCATGGGCTGTGATTAAATCTATTTGTGCTAGTAAACCCCTGCAATGGAAATATAGCTTGAGCATGAGGTGGCCACTTATGGTAGATCTAAAGATAGGTAATAGAGGTGCTTGAGGTTATAAAAGAAGAAACTATAAGGGAGTAGAAATAGTGAATGGAATACCTACTAGAATGCTAGCTTAAACTAGAGAAAAAACACTTAGAGTGCAACACAATCAACTATATATTCTTGATGAGAGCATCTTGGTAAATAAAATCTACTTGGCAAAGGAAGATTGCTAAGCTTCTCCTTGTCAAGGTTTCCTACAATTTTTCCAGATCAAAATCTCCACACTTTTTTTTATTGTTGTGCTGTGTTGGCATCTATTCATTTAGCTCAAAGTACTGCAAACACTAAAACCTATACCAAAAAGAAAAAGCTTGACATGATAAATACTTAAAATCATATTGAAATGGCTAAAGGTAGAAGCATTAAAAACCCTAAAAGAGTTCAACTATTTGAATGCAGTTGTCAAATCCAAGGTGAACAATTCTTTTATCTTCACATAAAAATAAGGAATTACATATGCAATCATAGCAATATGCTGCTAACTAAGGAAAGCAAAACAACTAGTACAGTAACGATAGTAAAGGCTTAAAGGCCTAGAGCAGCCTTTAAATTGCAATATCATAAGTGAAATATTATCACTAGAAGTTATCGAAAACTTCTAGCCAAAAAAAGTCTTGGTGACAAAATATAGGCTTCGATCCAACAATCGCATACCAAATAAATATAGTACAAGTTAGTCTACATACATAGGGGCAAAAATAAGGAAAGCTGCTCTAGATTTAAAGGAAAACTTAAGAATTATGATACCTACAGAGTACAGGTTAGTCTACATACATAGGGAAATAAAATTGGGAAAGCCACTCTAGATTCAAAGAAAAACTCAGGAATTATGATACCTTTACAGCTTAAGAATATTAGAAAAAGCAACTTCACATTTTTTTTCTTGTAGACAACAAAATTAAAAAAGAAAACCGAAAGAATACAAAAAGAGGACATGCAATCGATCTTTTTGAAAAATTTCATCTTCATAAAGGTCAGTGATAACATATGTAGTTAAAGGAGCAAAATAGATGTTTCAAATAATTATAAATTGGGTATTTTGAGTCATAAATTTTTGATAAATCATTTAGATGACAGCCTGCTGGCAACTAAAAAACAAATGAAGGACCACATGCTTAGACTCTAAGAATGCTATCAATTTATAAATGATTAGTAGTATGGTTTCAAGGCAATTTATGAAAAGATGGACCGCTTCAATCCCATAGGTCAGAAGAATATAAATATTTTCTATAAATCAATTGCATAAGATACAATTCCATCCAAGCCAGGTGAAGATCAAGGCATGGAAAAATTAAAATTTTTTTTTTCAAAGATTGCCATTAGGATCAGCTCATGCCATGCACCTTAACGAAAGCAATTTCAAATATACCTACACTAAGGATTATAGGGATGAACAATATTTAACCTTCAGCATTTGATTTGAAATTCTTTTCATATCCAAGAAAACATAAAAAAAACTCTGCCTTAAAGTTAGGCTAACCAAAACCAAAGGCATCAAAACTAGATTTGGCAATGATTTGTCAAGAATTAGCAAAAACCATATGAATATTATCCAAATCCTCTTACAACTCCACTTTTAAGCGTAGTCATATGTAATATGACTAATAGTTAAAAATGAACTTCTCCAATTTCTCATCTACATCAAATCAAATGCAAAGATTGATGAAAACAAACATGGATCGAAAACAATCATCCAATTTATTAAACAAAATACAAGTAAATAGCATATATAAGATTGTCAAGGAAGAAATTCAAAACACTACCAATATAAAACATGAAAGATGGATTCTACACTATTTGCCTTGAATCAAAGAAATCCCTTCAAGGATTCAAGCCTCCACTATAATCATCATCATATTTTGAAGCTTGAATTGATGTAGTAAGATAAAAAACCCTAAAAGGTAGGGAAGTCACCGGTCGCAAAAACCTAATCTAGAATTTTTCAATGAGAAGATGCCTTCTTCGGTGGGCCAACCATAGAAACCTAATCGTGAATTTCCTAGGGAGAAGATGCCTTCTTGGGTGAAGGAAACTTTCTTAAATAGATAAGCCTTTGACAGCATATGCGATATGTTATAGCATATGCGATATGTCATCTTGCTCTATCACTACCTTGGATGCTTTGGATGAATCTAGGCCATTCATATTAAAATCATCCAACATTGATTCTCCCTCGTTCTCTTAGTTTTTGGTAGCTTATTATCAAAAGAAAAATTTTGGTAGGATTAGCATAGGATTTTCTAAGAGAAGGATGAATCTACCTTCAAAACTTTTATAGGAATATTGGATAGATGGAGTGCACTCTTATATTCATAGGCAACAAAGTAAGGAAATTGGTAAACTTACTAAAGGCCCTTGCGATAGAAAATATATAGTGTGTGGAACAAGATGGGATCAATTGATTGGACCAGAAACTCTATGCTCTAGACTTACATGGGCTGTGTTTGGTTAAGTTTTATAATTGGATAAATTGTAGAAGAGAGCCTTTTAAAGCTGCTTGACTTGATAGGATTTGTCTTAACCCAATTAATATGGCGTGACTTAGTCCCAAAAAAATAATGATGCAAATTCTTAAGCAAAACTTTTAATTCTTGACTTCTGGTTGAGAAGAAAATATCTAAATCAATTAAACAAAACACCAACCTATTTTATTTTTCATGATATAATATGTTTTACACACACACATCTATATGCTAACCATAACATATTAAAGGGTCTAGACATCGTATTGGTCAAACAATAAGTTATAAAATAAAATTTTGATATGATACCTATAGTTTTTGGGTATGAGTTGGAAGGTATTTCAACTCGACCTAACCTAATAGCCCTAGTAGGCTTTGCATAATTATCTCCCTAATTACCGTGTTTGAATTAGTAATATATTTAACTTTTATTGGTTTTAGGCCTTCCATGTGAAACCATAATTGAAAATGGAAATATTATTGATGTGCAAGTTGGATCACACCATATGCAGCTGGTCTAAGGTTTAAACTTTTCTACTATGCACTTTGCCCAGATTCAATCTATTCCATTCTTTGCCACTAGCCAAAATTGACCCAAATGCAACACAGATGCTTCAGGAGAGCTCAAGTTGGAATTACTCATAACTAGTTTAGTAGTATGATTTATAGTTTATCGGGGGAACAACTTGATGGACAAGAAGAAATTCCTTAACTACCATTTGCTTTCTATTGCTATCTAGTCATTGACAAAATAGAAATTAAATAATTTGTCTTATACATTGAAAGAGTCATCTTGAGGGAAACAATTTAGCTTGCAACCATTGGCAAGCACTGCCATCCAATGGATGGTGATTGATGGTGCGATGCTTGGTATCCAAGCACTCTCCCTTGTGTGGTCCTAATGAGTATAGTAGAGGTAGGGGTTGGGAAGTCATGGATCCCATGTTGTCTTGAATGATCTTGGATAGGCAAGTTTCTCATGTGTAGAACCTCAAATCATAGTTCATCTAAGTCAGCACTTGCCATTAGTGGCAACCTAAGCTAATTTGGGTTTTCATAATATGGAAATGTACACCTTCCTTATCTTTACTACATTCACACAGTTAGTTTCACATGGCAAGAGGATTTTTCTAGCAACATAAGGATAAGGCCTCTATATTTGCAATAAACATATAAATAAATTTCAAAACTAAGATATTTTTTTTGGACAACTTGAGAAAGATATTTTATTTTATTGTAGATTCCACAAGTAATTACAAATGGTAAAGAAATATTCTTGGCAACATGAGAATGACACCAATTAATTTAGTTGCACCTTCATTGCTATTAGGGATATAGAATTAGTCAATGAAAAAGTTCTTAAAGCTCTATCTTCTTCAGCAGACATGTCTTTTCTTCATCTTCATCTTTGAGCTCAATTTTTACTATCAATCCATGGTCATCTCTGTCCTTTGGCTCGTTCAGAAAGAATTTATCATAGTGACTTTTCCATGTCCGATCAATTGGTTAGTTGTTGTCACCTACATCAAGTTTTCTTTTTTGCAGGGCACTGGCAGTACTCCTATATTTGGTTTAGGATTCTTCTTTATGAACTTTTACTATACTTCTCATGGTATGCTCAGTGCAGCACTTCTCCTGCATCTTCTATGTTAGACTTGAGGCAAAAGGAAACTGGTGGATTATCTTATCTAGATACTCATCAAATAGTTTAAGTATCACTTGTCCATGAATTGCCATATATTGCTCCACCTCTTTGATACTTAACAACATGTATGTAGGGCTATCCTCTCTGAAGTCTGCAACTTTCTTGGAGACATTTGAGTAAGCATGCCTCGATGCTCTACTTTGGTCTTTTATTAGTGTGATTATACTTTTAAAGTTCCTAGCAATTCTTAATATGGGTTCATACCAGGGTGCATATTGTTTTGCAGGATTCCCTAGTCTATACTTATAGCTATACCATTAGCTAAAATTTTAGAAATTAATAGATATTTTCTTTTGAAGGAGCATTCGAATGCATTGGAAAAATTCTAAATGTTTTACTAGAGCCCACCTAAGGGAATATGCAATTGGTTATGCTCAAGACATGCTACCTATATAGACATCCTCTTACTTGATAGGGGCACTCTATAAGCTCTAGCTTCCAGGATAATGAACCTCTCTTAAACAATGTACAAAGTGGTAAAAATAATGTGTGAGAGAGACATCCTTCAAAAAAGAAAAAGGGAGTAAAAGACAATCACTTGTTGAAGGTTTTTTTTGGCAATCATGAAGAGTGCAACAATGAAGGTCAAAACCTATAATATACTTCTAAGAGCAAAGCTAGGATCAGCTAAATGGTGCTGCCTTTGTTGAAAGCTACAAAGTTTCTTACATTCTCTAGTAGGAGGAACCTCAGCATTATGTTCTTGACAAAAGAACAAAATATTAATAGAACCACACATCGACCTTTGCTTCATGGGCTATGAATAAATCTATTTATGCTAGTAAACCCCTAAAATAGAAATATGAACCGAGTATTAATGATGTAGGTAGCCCTGGCTTTGGTCCAAAATCTGATGTAGATAAGCGAAAAGAGGATAACTATTGGTCTCGTACTAGCTCCTTAAGGATCTTTGATTCAGCATGTCTGACCACTCTAAGGAATGTAAGGCCTCACACCACTTAAATAAGGAATTATGTTAAGCTAGGAAAAGAAAAAAACTCTTAGAAATTCATTATCAATTCATTGATTTAAATGGGATACGTTAGGAGACTATTTATAGAGCAAAATTAGCATAATAGAAATCTGACTATAATCAGGACACTTACTCAAACTAGAAACATAAACCAATTCAACATCTAGCACAATAAAAATCTAACCATAATCAGGATACTTAATCAAACTAGAATCTTAAACCAATTCAACATTAATGAAATAAAACTCGTAAAGTGAATAAAATAAGACTCCTAAAGATAATAAGATAAGTCTCCTAAAGAGACTAAGATAAAAATAAGACTCCTAAGGAGACTCATAATAAAGTTTCCTTAAAAGCCAAAACTCCATTTATTCTTGGTTTTCTAGGTTGCATCAACTTTTCCTAGCTTGAAGAATTTTGCTTCGAATGAATTGAAGCTTCGGCTAAATGTCACCTTTATAAGTGCATCAATCTGGTGGTCTTTCACATTCTGTTCCATCTTACTGTTGCAATTTAATATGAATCTTATAGGATTAACCTTAAGGATTATTTAAATATTGCTTGCGATGTATCCATGCTTTCTTTCGATGCTTATATGCTTTCTTTGATGATCCTCCACCATATGAGTTTCCTTAATGAGCCTTTTTTTTTGGAATTATTATCTTTGATTTAGACAATTGGAAGATATAGTAAACTCTAGCGGTATCAATCCCCCCATCTTAAAAGATTCGGCTTTGATAAATTGATGCGGGGTAAAATATAGTAACCTTCAAATTTATCTATGTCATGAGACATAAACATTATGGGCTTCAATCTTTTCCTCTTTATTAGATTCACCTTCCTTAAGATTAGAGATGTCTTCTTTAGTTAATTCATTGGCTACCATGTCTTCTTTTTCTTTTTGTTTATAGGTTAGTTGATCAACAGAGGTTGTAGATTTAATAGGTTCTTTTATAAGTTTTTCATTAGCAATATTGTTGAATACCCAATGATAGGCACTTCCATATTATAGTAGCTTTGAGTTAGCTTTTCCTTTATGTCTTCAATTATAATACTCTCCTTGTCTTCTTTAACTTGATTTTCTAGCTGCTTGAATTCTGGAGTCATTATTATCTTCTCCTTTATTTCTTCTTCAATAATTGCAAGAATCTTTTGTGCTTCAATTTTGAGTAGAAAAGATCATTGATGATGTAGGTTCATGGACCACGACTTCAGTAAGAGCATGATAAGAGACTGAAGTATAGTATCTCTTTACTTAAAAAGTTGGCTTGTAAATAGAACTCTTGAGATATTTTCAATTATCAAGAGGTAGACACTTTTCTTTCAATTTTATATGTATGAGATCCTAAGTAGTAATATGTTCATCATAATTACGAGCTGCATATTCAACTTCCTTCCACCAAATTTTAGATTTTCCCTTAAGCTTGTTTTAATAGACTCAACACTTCTTTGATCAATCAATTTATAATGGTTGGGATACTCTTCAATAGATGAAAGCCAATATATGAAAGCTGCGGGCTCCAACTTTCCTTTAAACTTAGATACTTTGAGTTGAACTTTTCTATAGATATTATAATCAATATCTAGAGTTCTTGGTTGAGCTCTTGGTGGTTGAGGACTTTTTGCAATTCTGTTGCTTTATTATAGTGAAATAGGAATGACATGCTGGTAGATACTAGGTTAAATTATCCTTTGAGTGTTGATCAATATTCCATCCATCTGTTTCTCCAATCATTCATATCGTTGCTCTAATTGAGTAATACGATCTTCCATGTTGAAGACTCCAGCCGTGCTACTAGCATATGTCATGGGTGGCAATTTACATTAACTACCTATTTTGATGGAAACTACAACTAGTTGAGGACGAAACCCTCTAAATAAGAGAGGAAGCGTCTCATTTTTGAATATTTTTAGATTTATTTTTGCCTTATTCCAGACTTATTCAAACCTATTCTGGACTTATTTAATGCTTATTCTAGGTTTATTCCAATCATTATTCTAGAGTTATTCCAGCCTTCTTCTTCACCAAATCTCATAGCAATCAGGCTTGGCCTGGTTGATGCTGGTGGACAATGTTGGATCTTGACTTTAGTCTCGAGCAGGTAGTGCTGGAGGGTCAGTGGTAGATGGAACAAGGCTGGGGTGAGAAGAGGAGACAACATGATAAGGTTGTCAGACTCTGTTGAAGGTTGTGGCTTTAGGCGACCTAGAGGATCGAACCACCTGGAAAGGCTTTTGGCGATGAGTGGCCAGAGGCAGTGTTTGTTGCTGATGGAATCTTCATGACACAATGCTCAAATGGAGTCAAGCTTGGCAAAGATTTAGTGGCTGGATCTGGGTCTTCGGACACTTGGAGATGGAGAAATATTCCTCCAACACAAGAATGGCACCTATAAGTCTTTGTTTTATATTGTTAAATTAGTTTCAAAGGATAAAGGATCACGCTACATTAAGTCATTAGTTTTAGATAACAGAATAATGTCTAAAGCAAGAAAACAAAACATCAACCTATTTCATTTTTGGGGATATAACATGTTTATCACATGCATCCATATGCTGACCATAACATGTTAAAAGGTCAAGACATGCTATCGATCAATCAATAGGGCATAGATTAAAATTTTGATATGATACACCAAGGGGTTTGGGTTTGAGTTGGATAGTATTTTGATTCGACTTGACCTAATAGCCTGAGTATGCTCTCCATAATTATTTCTGTAATTACCACATTTGAATTAGTAATATTAGTTTACTTTCACTAGATTTAGGGTCTTCCATGTTAAACCTTAATTGAAAATGGAAATATTATGGATGTGCAAGTTGGATCACACCATATATATCTGGTCTATGTTTTAACTTTTATTGCTATGCACAATGGTCGAATTAAATCTATTCCATGGTTAGTCATTAGAACTATCCCAAACCCAACAAATATGCTTCAAGTGAGCTCAAGTTGGAATTACACTAACTCAATTAGTATAGTGGCATAATTTATAGTTTATTAGGGATGACTTGATGAATAAGAAGTCATGCACTTTCTGTTGCTACCTAGTTAATGACAAAAATGACAAAAATGACAAAATGAAAATTAAATAATATTTCTTAGGCATTGAAACAATCATCTTGAGGGAAATAATTTAGCTTGCGATCATTGGCAAGCACTACCTTCTAATGGATGGTGATTGATGGTGCAATGCTTGGTATCCAAGCACTCTCCCTTGTATAGTGCTAATGAGTGCAGTAAAGGTAGGGGTTGGGATGTCATGGATCTCATGGTGTCTTTAATGACCTTCTATAGGCATGGTTCTCACATGCAAAATCTTAAACCATTATCCATTAGGGTTAACACTTGCCATTAGTGGCGATCTAAGATAATTAGGGTTTTGATAATATGCAAACATGTGCCTTCTTTATTTGTACTACAAATCCACACAAATAGCTTCACATGGCAGCAGAATTTTTCTAGCAACATGAGGATAAGACCTCTATATTTATAATGAACATATAAATGAGTTTCAAAATCTAAGAGATTTTTTAGGACAACATGAGAAAGATATTTTATCTTCACCATAGATTCCATAATTAATTTCAAATGGTAAAGAAATATTCTTGGCAACATGAGAATGGCACCAATTACTTTAGTTGCACCTTTCATTGTTCCTTGAGTTCATAAGTAGTTAATGAAAAAGTTCTTAAAAATCAATCTTCTTCAATTGACACATCTTCATCTTCAAGCTCTTCTTTTCCTATCAATCTCCATCCTTTGACTCCTCTAGAAAGTAATTATCATTGTAACTTTGCCATATCTTATTGATCTGTCTAGCTGTCGTCGCTTGCATCAACTTTTCTCTTTTGGAGGACACTAGCAGTACTCTTATATTTTGGTTTAGATTTGCTTCTTTGTGTATTTTTACCTTGCTTCTCATGGTATGCTTAATCTATAGCAAGAATAACAAATGACTCAAATTATAGCAATGCTTCACTTGCATCTTCTGTGTTAATCCTGCCACAAAAGGACACTAGTGGATCATTTTTTCTGGATACTCAGCAAATAGTTTAAGCATTATTTGTCCATGAACCGCCATGTGTTGCTCTACCTCTTTGATACTTGATGATATGTAAGCAGAGTTATCCATTCCAAATTCTGCAACTTTCCTAGGCCTAAAGTATCAATAGGAAGAGTGAGAAAAACACCTTGTTCAGGGCAATATAAGCTTTTGCAGTAAAACTCCATAGGTAATCCCTTGTTCTTCCTCTCTTCTACCTTTGCCCTGTCAATTTCATCAGTATGAGCTTGCTTTTTCCTATGCACTCCACCAAAACAATAGTCCTATTGGAACCAATGGTTATTAAAGCCCCATGTACCAGGGCATGTTTATGTAGAGTCCTATTGGAACCTTTGGCTTGATTTCCTCCCCTTCCCATTTGATTTCACTCCCACTGGAGTTGGACACAGATGTAGTTAATGAAAGAGTCCTTAAAGCTCTACTTCTTCAATTGACATAACTTTTTCTTCATCTTCGTCTTCAACCTCTTCTTTTCTTCTCAATCTGTGTTCATCTCCCTCATTTGCCTCCTTTGGAAAGTATTTTTCATAGTAATTTTTCCATATTCAGTTGATAAGTCTGGTCATTGTTGTCTGCATCAACTTTTCTCTTTTGGAGGACACTAGCACGACTCCTGTGTTTTGGTGGTTGGGGTTTAATTTTTTATGAAGCTCAAAACCAATAATATATCTTTAAGAGTGAAGCCAGTATCAGCTGAAAGGTGCTGCATTTTTTTGAAAGCTATGAAGTTTCTTACATTCTCCAGTAGGAAGAACCTCGATGCTATGTTCTTGGCAAAAGAAAGAAATACTAATAGCATCTCACATCAACCTTTGCTCCATCGGTTGTAAGTAAATCTATTTGTGCTAAACCCCTGCAATGGAAATATAGTTTGAGCATGGGGTGGCCACTTATGGTAGATTTAAAGACACGTAATAGAGGTGCTTGAGGTTATAAGGGAGGAAACCATAAGGGAGTAGAAATAGTGAAGGGAATACCTACTATAACACTAGCTTAAACTAGAGAAAAAACATTTAAGAGTTCAACAAAATCAACTATATGTACCTGATGAGAGCATCTTGGTAAATAAAATTGACTTGGCGAAGGATGATTGCTAAGCTTCTCCTTGTCAAGGTTTCCTACAATTTTTCCAGCCTCAGAAGTTAAGAAACAACCATCAAAATCTCCACACTTTTTTATTGTTGTGCTGTGTTGGCATCTATTCACTCAGCTCAAAGTATTGCAAACACTAAAACCTATACCAAAAAGAAAAAGTTTGACATGATAAATACTTAAAATCATGTTGTAATGGCTAAAGGTGTAAGCATTAAAAACCTTAAAAGAGTTCAACTATTTGAATGTAGTTGTTAGATCCAAGGTGGACAATTCTTTTAGCTTCACATAAAAATAAGGAATTACATATGCAATCATAGCAATGTGCTGCTAACTAAGGAAAGCAAAACAAGTAGCATAGTAATGACAGTAAAGGCTTAAAGGCCTAGAGCAGCCTTTGAATTATAATATCTTAAGTGAAACATTATCACTAGAAGTTATCGGAAACTTCTGGCCAAAAAGAGTCTTGGAAATAAAATATGGGCTTCGATCCAATAATCACATACAAAATAAACATAGTACAAGTTAGTCTACATACATAGAGGAAAAAAAAAGGAAAACTTCTCTAGATTAAAAGAAAAACTTAAGAATTATGATACCTACAGAGTATAGGTTAGTCTACACATACAGAGAAATAAAATTGGGAAAGCCACTCTAGATTAAAAGAAAAACTTAGGAATTATGATACCTTTATGGCATAAGAATATTAGAGAAAGCAACTTCTCCTTTTTTCTTGTAGACAACAAAACTAAAAAAGAAAACCAAAAGAATACAAAAAGAGGACATGAAATCTCTCTTTTTTGAAAAATTTCATCTTTGTAATGGTTAGTGATCACATATGCAGGCAAAATAGATGTTTCAAATAGTTATAAATTGGGTATTTTGAGTCATAAATTTTTGATAAATCAATTAGATGACAAGCTACTAGCAACTAAATAACAAATGAAGGGTCATATGCTTAGACTCTAAGAACACTATCAATTCATAAATGATTAGCAATAAAGTTTCAAGGCAATTTATGAAAACATGGGTCACTTCAATCCCAGAGGCCAAAAGAATATAAATATTTTCTCTAAATTATTGCCATAAGATGCAATTCCAACCAAGCTAGGCGAAGATCAAGGCATAAGAAAATTAAGAAAGAACCTTTCAAAGATTGCCATTAGGATCAACTCATTGCATGCACCCTAACCAAAGCAATTTGAAATATACCTACACTAAGGACTATAGGGATCAATAAAATTTAACTTTATGCATTTGATTCAAATTTTTTTTCATATCCAAGAAAGCAAAACAAATCTCTACCCTTAAGTTAGATTAACCATAAAAACCAAAGGCATCAAAACCAGATTTGGCAATGATTTGTCAAGAATTAACAAAAACCATATGAATATTATCCAAATCCTCTAATAACTCCATTTTTAAGCATAATTGTATGCAATATGACTAATAGTTAGAAACAAACTTCTCCAACTACTCATGTACATCAAATCTAATGCAAAGATTAATGAAAGCAAACATGGATCAAAAACTATCATCCAATTTATCAAACCAAACACAAATAAAAGGCATATATAAGATTGTCGAGGAAGAAATTCAAAAGTATACCAATATAAAATATGAAAGATGGATTCCACACTATGTGCCTTGAATCGAAGAAATCCCTTCAAAGATTCAAGCCTCCATTGCAATCATCATCATGTTTTGAAGCTTAAATTGATATAACGAGATAAAGAACGCTAAAAGGTAGGGAAGTCGCCAGCCGCAAAAACCTAATCGAGAATTTCTTAAGGAGAAGATGCCTTCTTCGGTTAGCTAGCTGTAAAACCTAATCGTGAATTTTCCAAGGAGAAGATGCCTTCTTGCGTGAAGGAAACTTTCTTAAATAGACATGCCTTCAACAGCATATTCGATATGCTATAGCATATGCGATATGTTATCTTGCTCCATCACTCATTGGATGCTCTAGATGAATCTAGGCCATTCATATTAAAATCGTCCAACATCACATCTCTCTCATCCTCTTAGTTTTTGTACTCTAGTAGCACTTTCTAGTAGCTCATTATCAAAAGAAAAATTTAGGTAGGATTAGCATAAGATTTTCTAAGAAAGGATCAATCTACCCGCAAAACTTTTAGAAGAATATTAGATGGATGGAGTGTGTGCTTTTATTCATAGATACGCATATATGCAAGAGTTTATATGCAAACACCCCTCCGCCCCCTCCCCCTGCGCCCCCTCAAAAGAAAATAATTAAAAAAATCCTCAATGGAATCTTTTTCACATTGTAAGTATCACCATTGATTACTAATAATTATCATTTAGTTCATTTAGAATGTGGAAGTTGGAGATTGATGCCAAACATGCATGAGGTGCTAGACCATCCAATATTGTACATTCATCATGCCCCTTAAAAGAAATTTTGTCCTAAAAAGTTAACATCTAAGTTCCTTGAAAAGACTAAGCTACTTCTTCTTGAATACAATAGCACACTTTTCAGCATAGTGATATGGAAAACATTATGAACTCAACAAGAGTAAGTGATAGAGCTAGGCAAGAGTCTACCTCTCTTCCCTATCTAAGATCTTGAAAGGTCCAATACAGATAGGACTCAACTTGCTTGACAAAGTATTAGTCCCCAGCTTAGTTCAAAAATGTCACTAAAATAATGTCATATATTCCTAGTATTTTTTAAAAATGACATTAAAATAATGTCATGAATTCTATGATTTTTGTGATTTATTATAAATAGAAAAAACTCTTATTTCTTGATTTTTTAAATACTGCTAAAATAATGTCATGGATTCTATATTTTTTGACAACTTATCATGAATGTTGGGGAAAGTGTTATTTCTTGGTATTTTCTCCAAAAGCCACTAAAATAATATGGTAGATTCTATGATTTCTTATAGTAGCATCTTTGTGAGTACATTTAGGCATTTCTTGCTTGAGATTTCCATTGAAGCCATGAAAATACTTTTTCTATCCATTGATGAGTTAGATATAGAAGGAGAGACCAAGGAAAGAGGTATTTTTTGAAAGGTTGGTGTATTTGAGCGGGCTATAGAAGCATTCATGTTGATTGGTAAGCACAACAGGAAGACCTTCATTAATGGTGCCTTTCATCGCCTTACATTTTTGTTATATAAGCACTTGCAACTTGCTCTAAGAATGCATGCCAAACATATATCTAAATCGGATGTGTATTCGACAAGGATGTAGATATTGAAATGTTTGCAAAATATCTTATATTTTTTCTATCAACCAATTAGGAAGTTTGAAAAGCCCATAGCGAAAGACCTTAACAAATAATATATTCTAATATTTCTATAACATATGTGAAGATAATTATATAATTTAATTATTTTTTTATAGATCTTCATATCTCTTTTTTTTTCCTCTTGTTCAATTAGATACTTGGACAAGTATCCAAATCTAAGTCACATATCCACGTCTCCACACTTCCATTAGAAAAGAAATAGAGAAGTAGATAGGGTCTTTAAGCAACCAAGGAAAAAAAGCAAAAACTAGGCCCCAAACCTAGAAAATAATATTTATAGACTTTGAACTAATTTAAGGCAAACCTTCCCACCAGAGTATGAAGCATGTCTCAACAAAATGAAGTATTGAGGTTGACAAGACCATGCAGAAGTGAATTGATACCAAGATCCAAAAAATACCACTTACACCCTAATTCAATAGCAAAGGAAAATAAATAAAGATGAAATAATGTGATTCCATGCACAAGATTTATGGGGTTTGGCAAAACCTTCCCTACATCTATGAAGAGAGAAAACTTGTTTTTTACTATAAGAAAATAATTGCTACAAGAGTTAATTGCTTGCCAATCCCAAGAGTTAATTAAATTTCTCCTAAAGCCGATCCTAAAAACCCTTTTACGCCCTTTGTCAACCCAAAGAACACTCTCTCACCCATGCAGTTATGTGTAACCCCCATAATCTCAATGCATATATTCATAGCTACCAGTAACTTGCTCATCTAGTTAATTGCTTACCCATCAAATCTTTCACTCACTCATTGCTTATGCATCTAGTCTATCACTTAATTGTCAAATCTATTAAGAATATGAGTGACACAGGCAAACCACACAAAAATAGGAAAATAACAGGCAAACCGCAGCACCCTAAAACATCTTAATTTTAATTTTTTTCAAGCTACAGCTTTAAGGTGTTTGAAAACGTTCCACACCAATCCCTCGCTCTCTCAGAACGATTCAGCAAATCTGAAACCAAAGCACAGTCAAGGTCTTGAGCTAGCACTAGAATAATGCTGTTCCTCCCTCTCCGCCAGTTGTGCATACTGTCTCCCATTGTCATGCGGTTCCTTTTCCTTCTCCCTCCTGGACTTCACCTGTCCAGTGAGGTACAAAGAAGTTAATGGAATGCAAAAGCTGCACTGCGGACTTTTATTCAGCAGAGAACAGTCTATGACTTGGAAGACTGGCTTGCAATGCATGCAACACTTAAAAAAGACTTACCATCACCTTGCCAGCTGAACTGCTGACGTGCTGTTATCAGATGCCAATCACCCTGTTTCTCCCCTTTCATGTCATCCGCTCTTTTTCTTGAGAAACAACAACAGTCGGTTATGCTCACATGATACTACATATTCTTGCATTTGTTCCAACAAAGAACCATGTACTTGTTATATTGGACCATTTGGATAAATCTAAAACTATTCTCTAAAGTACATTTGATGCAGAGCACTGGAACAAGGAAAAAAGGACAAAATCTAAAACTGCAACAACACATGATGCAAATAGATTTTTCAGTATGTAATGAAATTGAAGAAAATTAAATTTAAATTTTCAGGAAATGATAATAATAAATAAATTCAGGATTATAAAGTTTGCAAGGACATTAAGTAAAAATAAATCAAGTTGTACTATGACTTTTAACTAACTCTATGCAAACGATAACTGGGTCCACCAATTGGCACCCGTATCATCAGCAAATGCCCTAGAAAGAAGTTCAATGTACAAATGCAGAAAGATGTTTTCTCACAAGATTTTAATCAGCCAAGTGTTTAAATTCAGGTCTTGTTATCAAAATCCAGGCTTTATCTAAACACTTGGCTGATTAAAATCTTGTGAGAAAACCATGAAACTCAATTTTCAATGGTACAAAAGCAAGCAATTCAGATTTAAGAGCACCTACTTCTTTTATAGGGAAGTTTTATAGAAGACACATGCATCAGATGGACAGAAAACCAAGTACTTTTCTTCAAAGATGGAGCTCGGCATTTTACCAAATTTGTATAGTGATCTATAGCAAGTAGTATGTTCTTAGGGGGCAAACAAAAAGGGATATATAACAAGTAATGTGATAGATCTGAGTGAATCTAAATAGGTAACAATTGCATAAAAATAATTATGGGAATTAAGCTGTCGGGATTCATCATCTTGCCATTCAATATATGCAAATTTGACTGTCATGTATTGTTCTTAGGTTCGATAATACATTCAGTGAACCAGCAGGTAGTCACCTAGCACTTATATAGATATTGAACCTTTATGCAACATAGATTTTATTTAACTTTTATACTATACAATGGAAAGAGTTTTATATCACCATTTGACTCAATATGAATCAGGAAAGAACAGTGGCAACAATACCCATAGAATACCTATCAGCAACAGTTAAAAATAGAGCATTACCATCTTACTGGGGAGGCTGCGCCAATCAGCACCAGGGCGCTTTGGAACACATTGGCACTGAATGAGATTCAACTCATTCAGTTCTTTTGATATGTGATCGTTTAATGCCATCATGCCTCCTCTGAATTCCTTCTGGAGCCATGACACTGGATCACCCTTTTACTGGTGAAGAAAAAACTGATAGTAAGAAGAGGAAAACCTACATATAGTTCTCAACTTGATTTGGAATCAAAAGATATGAGGACAGAGAAGGCTGAAAATTTACATCCATAGTAAGATGAATTGAACTGATGCTCACAGGTGGAAGGTCTCCAATCGTACCCTTTACAGTCAAGGATCGTAATGGAGCTCCTTTCGCAGTGTTTTTAGTGGCTATATAATAGGCATCTCTTGTCAATGGAACTTTTAACCTTCGACCAACAGATACATGCATTGGTTCTGGCCACTCACGTAGCTTATCCTCAGAAGAAGCTGTGATGCGGAATGGGTGTGCGATGAGAGTGTGATCATCATGAAAGTGTGCTTTTAGATTGGATGATTTTAGTTTTGTTCAGATTAAACCTTTCCCAAAAATATAACAAAACATGCTAGGATTAAACATGTGATGATCAACAATTTATTCCCTTAAGTAGACCCTTAAAGAGATTAAGGGAGTCAGGACTGTAGGGATTAGGAAACCCCTAGATTAGGACACGTACCTGATCCTTCAATAAAGTAGAACTAGGAGAAGGGGGGGTTTATAATACCTGGCAGCGATGATTTTTTTTTTTTTTCCTTGAACGATGGTCTCGCACAGTATCTCGAAGGATGTGCCTTGGATGATGAGGCTCAGTTCCTTGGACCTTTGGCTCATGGCTTGATGGTTCGGTAGCAAAGAGGACCTCCTCTTCAAATCGTGAAGTTCGAGGAATCTTGGATAACTAGGCTTACGCCAGCTTCCTCACGGAGTTTGATGCTTCGAAAAGCAAAGGCAAAGGAAGAAGAAACTCTCAAAATTTCATTAATTATTGCCTGAAAACTACAAGATGAGGGTTCCTTTTATAATTGCTCAAAGGCCCCTAGTCATACAAGGAATAAAATCATCATAGAGTCAATTCTCATACATGAAAAATTAAGGAGAAAATAATCATGAAATAATGGAGGGAGCCATGATGTCTGCCTTGTTTGGATGGGTCAGCCAAAAGAAAAGGAGGTGTCCACTAGCTTTCATATTTATTTGGCTAAAAAGGAAACAAGGGGACCACTTGTTGGGGTGCCAACCATGAAGATTAGGATTCCTTGAAGCAAGGGGGCGACAGATTTCTTCCAAAGTTGTTCGGTATACATGGAAACAAGGGACCACAGGTGGGGCAGCATAAAGATTTCTTGAGGACTCCTTGGGGCGCTAATTAATGTTGCCAATTTTGTTTGGGCGGTCATGAAGAAGAGAGGGGACCACTTGGTTGGTGCCAAGAAGCTTCCATCTCTGTCAGGGGGCGCCAACTAGCTTCCAAGGTGGGCTGGGCTGCTGCTGGGATGTGGATTTTGACTGGACTCCATGTGGATGGTGAGTTGGCTCCTATTGCACTCAAATTACAAGACTCAAGAATAAAAAACAAAAATACCGAGTCAACATGACTCAACTGAACTATAACTTAAAGGTCCAATAGGACTACAGACTCAATTGTAGACAACTAACAAGATGCAATGGACTCAGTTGACCTAGTCAACTTTATTGCAGGACTCAATTAATTTGACTAGACTGAGTCAAACAGGACTCTAATGACAATCATGACTCAAATACAATCAAAACATCATTCATAGATCCTGGAACCATGATTTGATCTTGGTGTCCCCACCAATTCTCCCGGGATGGGAGAAACTCGACCCTGTCGAGTAATGGCTCAGGTACCTCTCTACTAGGCCCGGGTCAATGTGTCACAATCCACTCGGATGATCCACGAGTCCTCAAATTCGATCGACCTTGCTAAGGAACCAGGTAGCATTGATAACCTAGGGGTTGTTGTAGTAGAAGCCTGGTCATCCAGAATATGCTCGATCCTTTCTCTTCTCTCAGGCTAATTTATGGGTGGATATTTTGGGGTGGGTTCACTCCCAAGAATAGGGTTAGGCTCAAATATCTCACTAGTTGTCACTGTCGGGTCCCTATACTTTGCTAGGTCTGGGATATTGAAGGTGGAACCGATGCCTAATCCGGGTGGTAATTCGGGCACATAGGCATTAGATCCAACTTCCTTAATTACTCTAAGGGGTCTGACTCTAGGGAATGTAACTTAACCATCATATATTCTTCCTTAGCAAAATTTTTAACCTATTTTCGGGAAGATTCATTAAGCTCGTGTGTAGATGTCTTGATACAAATCGTGCTATGCATGAGACTCGAACCAAAATGCAAACTCACTAATGCACTCTTATGGAAAGGAAATTTTATTGGACTCTTTGGGCCTAAACCTAATAGACTACTGACTCTCTAGGTTTGACCCTAGGTTGGTGGTTGGCATACACATGGACTCCTAACATGTTCCATAAGGTCTTCCAAAAATAGGTCGCAAACTTAATATGCTCAAAGAATTTATGTAACTTAACGACCTCATCAAAGTGTAACTGGATGGTCTTGGGAGCCTTAGAAAAAGGTAGGAAATAGGGATGGGCCGTTTTGGGGAACCTACATTCTATCTCGTGATCTGATTCCAGTTCCTTAATAGCTTGGGGAGGTAAAAGATGTAGATTGATATTTTTGCTAGGGCTCATAAATGTATGGTTATGGGTTTGATCATGGAATGCAACATGTTGATCAAGGAAAAATTTATCAAGGATAGTCCTACCAACCTCTATGGGTAATACATCATGCCAAACTCTATTTCGGTAGATCTGGAATCTAATCAGGATTGGGCTTTGGTAAGTGTGGCTGACCTTAAGGTTTAACCCTTGATTTATATCAATAGGTGAAAAAGGGTCTACCTTATGGATGGGTGAATCAACCATTTCAAGAAAGGAGTCTTTATAGAGAACTAAAGGTAAGAATTCTTCCTGAGGGTACTCAATTGATGGAACCAAGTTTTCACTAATTTTTGGTTGTTCTTGAAGTTCAGGACTATGTTCTATGATTGGATCATTCTTTAATATTTCCTCAAGTAAGATCCCAGTATTATTCTCCTCATGGTTGTCTCCCTCTAATTGTTCTTCCAAAATGGATTCAGCCTGAGTAATCTCCTCATATTCATCATAATTTTTCCTTTCATACTCATCAACTAAGTCTGGGTCATCCTCATATACTTCTTCCTTAAGGTCTTCACTTTCTAATTAACCTTCCAAAATGGTTTCAGGATCTTCTACCTCGATCAATTTAGACTTTGCCTCCTCTAGTAGTTTCTCAGGTTCAATGTCGATATGAGCTGGAGGTGATGCAGGTGAGGGCCGACCAACAAAAGACTGGGTCACACTAGGTATCGGGTCAATATGGTTCAAGCTAGGTCTCAAAGTGGTCTGATTTATGCTCAACTATTTTGACCTAGGAAGCTTGGATCGGTTGAAGGGTTTCACATGCCTTAAGGATCTCTCATGGTGTGGGGTCATTTGGTAGGACACAGGTAGATACTCTTCACGTAACTTGTCCTTCATCCACTTCCAGGTCCTGATAGGGTTATCCTAATATGTTTTTGCTAGAACACGGTTCCAATATATCCTGGCTTGATCTAGTAATCTCCTTTGGGCAAACCTAACTTTGTAATCCTCGGACGTTTTATCCCAATCAAAGTATTGATCCATCTTAATTTCTCAATCAAGGTACACATAAGGATCATGATTGCCACTAAAAGTAGGTGCCTCTAAATCTTGGTTCCTGGTGGCTCTCTGAGATTGGTTCACATGGTCATAACTGGATCTCCCCTGGTGGAGTTCTAGGACTAGATCATAGCATTGGGCTCTCCTAGGCTCAAGGTATTGATCATGTGGATATGGCTTAGTATTACTGCTCCTAAGGGCCTTGTCAAATCTAATGGCTTTGTCAAGTTCAGCATAGTCATAGGGTGAACACCTAGGATATGGTTCTGGGGCGGGATCATACTAATGGGCTCTAGGACTGTATGACGTAGATCTAGGCATAGTATGGGTCCGAGGGGTCTTTTCAAGGGTTCCGGCACGTTCATTAATTCAATCAAATCTATCATTCAACTGGTCCAACTTCTTGGTTATGGTCCTTAGCATGGCTTTGTAATTAGCCTCCATGGTTACCTCAGGTTGGAACTGACTCGATTGATATGGAACTCCTGACCAGTAGACATGCAAACAAGCACACAAAGGATTCATTCTAGGGTTTGCTAGACCTAGAGATCCAATGTAGAAGGAGTCAGCTAACTTTACAGCCAATTCACCAGTTAATCAATCCACTAGCCAGGTAAGAGGTGGGGTTGTGGGATGCTCCCCCTGCTTTCGCAGGGTCCTAATTATGAACCACAAGTCCACTTAGGGCGTTTGCCTCTGGACCTCTTGCCTAGACACCAGTGTCAAGTAATAACCAATGAGTTGAGTGCACCAGCTTTCCCACTATACCTTGAATCAGACTCGTTGGTGTCCCTAGCTCACTAAAGCAATTAAGTTGCTACTCAATTTTATTAAAGGCTTGGGTTCGATGCAAAATGTGTTTGATTTTTTTTTTTTTTTGGTTTCTTTTTTTTTTTGCCTATGTGCATCACTTAAGGCCTTGCCTCAAGTCAGCCTTCTCTGTGACGGCTATGCACAGTCCTCTTGATAGCCTACGACACTCCCGAAATGTAGGTAGTTGGGTCAAACGCACCAAGGTACTACTGATAGCCTTCCTTATTGGTACGTCCCTGATATCCCTACCAAACGTCCGTTGGGTCAAATAGCCCGGGGTACTACCTCTAGCCTCCCCCTTTGGACTATCCCTAAATGAGCACAATAGAAACCAAGAGATGCACCTTTTTTTTTTTTTCTTTTTTTATGCAATGAAACAAGATAGAATGAGAAGGTGCAGAAATTTCAACAAGTTGAAACTTCAGCACATGCTGGTTGCAGAAAATCTTAGAAAATAATAGAAAATGACCTAATAATGAAAGTTTATATGCAGATAGCAGAGGCACTGTAGGTTATCAAAAAAATAGATTTTAGCCAAAATAATGTAGATCAGATGGGTTTCTATGCCGGTAGAGTTGCAGGTTGTGCACAGAAAATACAACAGGACAACAAATAAGATATCATGCAAAGAACATGTCCTAAACCTAGCTTTGATACCAAAATTGATGTGGAACAAGTGCGGGATAAGAGTGTGATCATCATGAAAGTGTGCTTTTAGATTGGATGATTTTAGTTTTGTTTAGATTAAACCTTTCCTGAAAACATAACAAAACATGCTAGGATTAAACATGTGATGATCAACAATTTATTCTCCTAAATAGACCCTTAAAGAGATTAAGGGAGTCAGGACCGTAGGGATTAGGAAACCCCTAGATTAGGACACATCCCTGATCCTTCAATAAAGCAGAACTAGGAGAAGGGGGGGTTTATAATACCTGGCAGCGATGAATTTTTTTTTTTCCTTGAATGATGGTCTCGCACAGTATCTCGAAGGATGCGCCTTGGATGATAAGGCTCAGTTCCTTAGACCTTCAGCTCCTGGCTTGATGGTTCGGTGGCAAAGAGGACCTCCTCTTCAAATCGTGAAGTTCGAGGGATCTTGGATAACTAGGCTTACGCCCGCTCCCTCACGGAGTTTGATGCTTCAAAAAGCAAAGGCAAAGGAAGAAGAAACTCTCAAATTTCATTAATTGTTGCCTGAAAACTACAAGAGGAGGGGTCCTTTTATAATTGCTCAAAGGCCCCTAGTCATACAAGGAATAAAATCATCATAGAGTCAATTCTCATACATGGAAAATTAAGGAGAAAATAATCATGAAATAATGGAGGGAGCCATGATGTCTGCCTTGTTTGGATGGGTCGGCCAAAAGAGAAGGAGGTGTCCATTAGCTTCCATATTTGTTCGGTTGAAAAGGAAACAGGGGGACCACTTGTTGGGGCGCCAACCATGAAGATTAGGATTCCTTGAAGCAAGGGGGCGGCAGATTTCTTCCAAAGTTGTTCGGTATACATGGAAACAGGGGACCACAGGTGGGGCAGCATAAAGATTTCTTGAGAACTCCTTGGGGCGCTAATTAATGTTGCTAATTTTGTTTGTGCGATCATGAAGAAGAGAGGGGACCACTTGGTTGGTGCCAAGAAGCTTCCATCTCTGTCAGGGGGTGCCACTAGCTTCCAAGGTGGGCTGGGCTGTTGCTGGGATGTGGATTTTGACTGGACTCCATGTGGATGGTGAGTTGGCTCCTCTTGCACTCAAATTACAGGACTCAAGAATAATAAAAAAAAAAGACTGAGTCAACACGACTCAACTGAACTATAACTTAAAGGTCCAATAGGACTACAAACTCAATTGTAGACAACTAACAAGATGCAATGGACTCAGTTGACCTAGTCAACTTTATTGCAGGACTCAATTAATTTGACTAGATTGAGTCAAACAGGACTCTAATGACAATCATGACTCAAATACAATCAAAACATCATTCATAGATCCTGGAACCATGATTTGATCTTGGTGTCCCCACCAAGCTGCCCAGATAAAAGCCCTCTTCCTTGATTGGGATACTTCATAAGCTCCAACTTCTAAGATACCAAACCTCACCTAAACAAGACATAAAGTGATAAAAAGGATCAAAGAGAGTCATCCTTCAAAAAAGAAAAGGGAATTAAAGGCAGCCACTTGTTGAAAGAGTAGGAGGATGAATTTCAAAACCTGGTAACCCATTTTTAAGAGCGAGGCTAATGTCAGCTAAAAGGTGCTCCCTTTGTCGAAAGATACAAAGTTTTTTACGTTTTCCAACAGAAAGAACCTCGGCCTGAAGTACTTAGCAAAAGAAAGAAATATTAACAGCATCTCACGTTGACCTTTGCTCCATGGGCTTTGATTAAATCTATTCATGCTGGTAAACCCCTGCAATGGAAATAAGACTTAAGCATCAAGCAACCACTAGCGGCAGATCGAAAGACATGTAAGAAAGATGCTTGAGGTCATGAAGGAGGCAACTAGAAGGGACTAGAAATAATGGAGGGAACACCTGCTAGATTGCTAGCTTAAACTTGACATAACAAACTTAGTGTTGACCAAATTTATCTATACCTAACATGGAGGACCTTTGTAAATAAAATCTACTTGGCCTGGCAAGGGAAGTTTTCTTAGCTTCTCCTTGTCAAGGTTTGGTGCAAATTTTTTAGCCTCAAGAGTTGAGATATATTTATCAAAATCCCCACATTTTTGCATTATTGCATTGCGTTGGCATCCATCAGCTTAAAGTATTGGAAATAATCAAATATATACCAAAAAGAAATGTTTAATATGATAACTTCACCTTTATGACATTGCAGTCATCAACAAACATCTGTGCCTCTGGATGGTTGAGGCAAAAGGCTTCTCTAGCTTGCATATCATTTTCAATTGCTCACCTCGTAGACACAATGCCTATATAGCAGGAGTCAGAGAGCGTCAGAAATTAGGAATTCACCTAAATTTTATGAAGGAATTTAACACCCAATTAATTGATTGCTATTTACACTCGATCTTTACATGGTTAATATTTAATATTTAGTCTTGCACCTGCTTACATGAGTGTTTTGCATGTACTAACACTGGTATTATATGCAGTTACATTTATTCTTGTACATATATCCATCTTGCACACTCTTTGCCAGCATTTTACACATACTTGTGCCGTAACCATTAATTAAAATATGAGGTAGGAATCAAACAAAGTATTGTAGTCAATCTGAATGAATGGCAACCTTACCTGATTGCTGAAGTCCTTCTCATAAGACCCCACAACCAGCAAAAATATGTAAGGAGGCCAACCAAACTTTTTGAGCAATGCCTCCACATTCCTTGTCTGGTTTTTGCTCTCCTGTACATTTAGCCTTTAGTTTATTGTTTCTCAATTTATTGCTGTCCACTCTTTTTTGAATGTGGGGCAAATGCTTGACATGGGCTGGCTTGCATGCAAAATAATATAATGTATTTATTGCTAGGGAATGAAACCCTCATAAAAGATGTGATAAAAAAGAAAATACCTATTTGAGAGCTCTTCTGTCTGGATCATAAGAATATCGACAGAAAAAAATATGATCTACAAGATCATGAAATTCCAATTCTAGGAGATCACCATTCTTCGTAACTTCACATTTTCCTTCTATTGCTTCCACTGGAATATTTTGTATATCCTCGCCTGTAATAGACCTAGGAATCATTAATGGAGTCATATGTTAGTATGGAAGATTGCAAGAAAATGAATCTCTAGGTAGAAAAGAGGTCTGCTTATATATATATGTTTATAAGCATAATTGTATCTATTTGCATGCATGTTTACATCATATATCTTGATACTGCGACCAAGGTATTAACACTGCACCCTTATAATGGTAAAACTATAACAACATAGAGAGAGAGAGAGAGAGAGAGAGAGAGAGAGAGATATGAAGTTATAACAGCAGCTCTTACTTCTCTTATATCAGAACTGAGAGAGATGAAATTATTACACTAGCCCTTACCTCTCTTATATCGGACTTGTAACATTTTGATTTGGATACATCTTCTCATCTATAGAACCACCTGACTTTAAGCTCGGTTGATTCTTAGGTGATCTCCATGCACCCTTTGGAGACCTCTATCTCTAGCAACTGGCAGATAACATAGGCTTTCAGCAAGATCCTTCCATGTGCCATTTTTACATCATTTCGCTTTTCAAACATGTACTCCATCAAAACGATAGTCAGCACCCTTTCTGACATATCAGTAGTGACTATTTCTACCTTACCAATGATTATTAAAACCTTATGTACCATAGCATGTTTACATAGAGTCCTATTGAAACCTTTTAGCCTGATTGCCTCCCCTTCCCATTTGATTTCACTCCCACTAGAGTTGGACATAGAAGTAGTCAATGAAAAAGTCCTTCAACTGACATATCTTTTTCTTCATCTTTATCTTCAACCTCTTCTTTTCTTCTCAATCCATGATCATCTCCCTCATTTGACTCCTTTGGAAAATATTTTTCATAGTAATTTTTCTATATCTGGTTAATAAGTTTAGTTGTTGTTGCCTGCATCAACTTTTCTCTTTTGAAGGACACTGGCACTACTCCTATATTTTGGCGGTTGATGTTTACTTCTTTATGAACTTTTACCTTACTTCTTATAGTTCGTTTTGTATGGTGCTTCTTTTGTATTAGTCTTGACACAAAAGGACACTGATGGATCATCTTATCTGGATATTTAGCAAATAGTTTAAGTATGACTTATCCATGAACTACCATATATTGCTCCACGTCTTTGATGCTCGATGATATGTATGCTGGGCTATCCATTCCAAATTCTGCAATTTTCTTAGTGCAATTTGAGAATGTGAGCCTCAACACTCTATTCTATTTTTTTATTAGTATGATTATATTGTTAAATAGCCTTACAATTTTCAAAATGGGAACATACCAGGCATGTATTGTTCTGTATGATTTCCTAGCTTACACCTGCAATCAGACCACCAGCTAAAATTTTAGAAATTAATAGATATTTTCCTTTGAAGGAGTACTCGAATGAGGGAAATTTAAAGTTTTGATTAGAGCCCACTTAAGGGAAGCCGCATCTAAGTATGATTACTTTAAAAGAGCATATGTTCCTGATGGGATTAGCAACATATTACTAATGAATAATTTCATGATTGTCAATATTTAAAAATAATGAAAAAGAGTAGGTTTAATGAAAGATGGTCCTAAAAAGGAAGAGTAATACTAGTATGCTACGAGGCTCTCATTATGTGCATACAAGCAATTCTCTGTCAAATGGCACAAGGGGATTAGTGCAACTGCTACATTTATTACCAATAGGATTGGTTGGTTAGTCATGGAGATGCCAAATAAGTAGTTGTCAGCTTGGTGAACTTTCCGTATGCATATAACAAGCATCTTAAAATATTTTATAAATAAGAATGCTTAGTGAATAAGGATCTATAAAGCCAATACCAAGAAGTTGGGATCAAATAGGATGTTTGTGGTTATGGTAACAGGAGAAGGTTTGCACACTAATTAGAATTCAGAGGCATTCAAACTCTTGGACTTAAATTAAAAATTGAAACTTATTGGTTTTTACCATAGAGATTGCTTGCTTAAATTATCTGAATTAAAAGACAACTATTGCAAATATCATGTTGGCATATTTTGGGAACTGGGGCATTTTTAGATAAAGTACACTTATTAAAACCTAATGATGATGAGAGGAGAATAGTATTATAATTTAATTCTCTTCCTTTTAGAAACATCCTTTTCTTTTTTTTTTCAAGCATACATCCTCTCCATGCATGTTTTGCACTGCAGAGTGCTGTGCATGCTTGAATAACCGTCATACAGGCATAGAGAGCTATGATTATATTTGAAAAATAATGAAAAAGTTATTTGAAATAGTGACTATGGATGAACTATAGGCATCCATGTTTTCATCCATGTTTGAGATATGGCATGTGACATGTGGCAACCATTTAAATGTGCATAACACTTTATGGTATAAAGCTTGTATTGCAAAGGAATCCATTTCTTTAACATTTCAAAATAATAATAATCTTTAACAATAACAATGACAAGAGCCTCTTCAAAATATGTAGTGGCCGGAGCCCCCAGCACTGGGTCACTCTACCAGTCCTTAATGAAAACAAATCCTAAGGTTTAAAAAGGGAGTGCCAAACATAAACTAAAATAAAGACATGCCAGGCTGACTCTGCTTGGATCAACATTGAGATCATCATGGACCTGAACTTGATCCTCCACTCTTTTATGGTTCCAAGGAACACTGGAAACGCATTATCCATGGAGTCGGATGAACTCGAACAAGGTTGATCTGGATCAGCATTGGTGCATCATCTTTCCTCATGTGCTCGGATCCAAATATTGGCACATCAATGTCTATCCATGGACTCGCGGGAAGAGTCTCCGGTGAAACAAACCGCGAGTTTGAATCATAGAGAGCCCATTGGTCCAGTTTTCTTCTTGGGAGATCATCAGTCTCACTTTCATAGAACTCTTCATCCATCTCATGCAACATTGGTTTGTAGTAATCTGGTCTAATAAAATTTCTAATTCATTGGTCTTGGAGTAAAACTAGTTTCTGACCGTTGCTGGCTGATGAGTTTTCAGCTGCCTCATTTTTCTCCTATCTTCCTCTTCTTGCAGTAATTTTGCCAACCTGCTGTTGCTGTCTAATGCTGATTCAATATCCTTCCCCTCTAGTCTGCAGAGAGACAGGCTTCTTGTTTTCTTTTTTGCTTTTGCATTCCTCTTGCAAAGCTATTAAGGCTGGCACGCTCTCTAATTTTACTTCTGATGCCTTGTCTAACTTGATGAACTGCTTATAGATAAATTCACCGATAGAGATCACAAAATCTCTATCGGCAGGTCTCTTTGCAAAGCGTTCATTTCCCCTTAATGAACGGATCACCCCAGCTATCATCTCATTGAGAGTTACATCAAGAATGTCATCTTTAGACTCAGTCAATGTCTTGTGCACCTTGAGGCAGACCCATGCCTTGTCGAGCAAGTAGTCGAAGTGCTTCCTGTAGGTGTGGTTTGGAGTCATGCATCTGTATTTTGCCGCCCGGGTTGAAATCCAGATCACAAGCCTGTCCTCATCATAGCCTGAGATAGCCCAAGGACTGGATTTGAGCAAACGTCTGACATCTAACTCCTTGCTCCATTCCAGTCTCCTGCCCATCAGATGACATGATAATAGAAGTAATGAAGACTTCAGTTACCTCATATGCCTTGATGGGCAGTGGCTCGCCGTCAGCACCATGGAACACGAAGTCCAAGAGATTCCTTGATGGTGGAATATCATCTGCGCTAACTCTTGTGATGGCAATAGCAGGTAAATCTCTTATTTTAGGTTTCTCTTCCTTGATTGGGACACTTGATAAGCTCCTGCTTCTAGGATAACGAACCGCACCTAAAAGAATGCACAAAGTGCTAAAAAGAATGAAAGAGAGAAAGAGAGAGAGAGATTCGTCTTCCAAAAATGAAAAATGAAAAAGGGAATAAAAGACAATTGTATGTTGAAGTTTTTCTTAGCATTCATTAAGAGGGCAAGGATGAAGGTCAAAACCTGATAATATATTCTAAAAGTGAAGCCAGTATCAGCGGAAAGGTGGTACATTTTTTGAAAGCCATAGAGTTTCTTACATTCTCCAGTAGAAAAAACCTCAATATTATGTTCTTGGCCAAAAAAAGAAATATTGATAGCATTTCACATCAACCTTTGCTCGTGGGCTGTGATTAAATCCATTTGTGCTAAACCCCTGCAATGGAAATATAGCTTGAGTATAAGGCAGCCACTTATGGTAGATTTAAAGGTATGTAATAGAGGTGCTTAAGGTTATAAAGGAGGAAACCATAAGGGAGTAGAAATAGTGAAGGAAATACGTACTAGAACACTAGCTTAAACCAGAGAAAAAACACTTAAGTTCAGCAAAATCAACTATATATACCTGATGAGAGCATCTTGGTAAATAAAATCTACTTGGTGAAGGAGGATTACTAAGCTTCTCCTTGTCAAGGTTTTCTACAATATTTTTAGCCTCTAAAGTTGAGAAACAACAATCAAAATCTCCACACTTTTTTATTTTTGTGCTGTGTTGACATCTATTCATTCAGCTCAAAGTATTGCAAACACTAAAACCTATACCAAAAAGAAAAAGTTTGACATGATAAATGCTTAAAATCATGTTGAAATGGCTAAAGGTATAAGCATCAAAAACCCTAAAAGAGTCCAACTATTTGAATGCAGTTGTTAGATCCAAGGTGAACAATTCTTTTATCTTCACATAAAAATAGGGAATTACATATACAATCATAACAATGTGCTGCTAAGGAAAGCAAAACAACTAGCACAGTAACAACAGTAAAGGCCTAAAGGCCTAGAGCAGCCTTTTGAATTGCAATATCATAAGTGAAACATTATCACTAGAAGATATTGGAAACTTCTAGCCAAAAAAAGTTTTGGCAACAAAATATGGGCTTTGATCCAACAATCGCATACCAAATAAACATAGTACAGGTTAGTCTACACACAAAGGGGAAAAAATAGGGAAAGCTACTCTAGATTAAAAGGAAACTTAGGAATTATGATACCTACAGAGTACAGGTTAGTCTACACACATAGGAAAATAAAATTGGGAAAGTCACTCTAGATTAAAAGAAAAACTTAGGAATTATGATACCTTTATAGCATAAGAATATTAGAAAAAGCAACTTCAAACATTTTTTTTTTGTTGTAGACAACAAAACTAAAAAGAAAACCAAAAGAATACAAAAAGAGGATATGAATCTATCTTTTTGAAAAATTTCATCTTCATAAAGGTCATTGATAACATATGTAGTTAAAGGAGCAAAATAGATGTTTCAAATAATTATAAATTGGGTTTTTTGAGTCATAAATTTTTGATAAATTAGTTAGATGACAACCAGCTGGCAACTAAATAACAAATGAAGGATCACATGCTTAGACTCTAAGAACGCTATCAATTTGTAAATGATTAGTAATATGGTTTCAAGGCAATTTATGAAAACATGGGCCACTTCAATCCTGCAGGTCAGAAGAATATAAATATTTTCTGTAAATTATTTGCATAAGATGAAATTCCATCCAAGCCAATTGAAGATCAAGGCATGAAAAAAATTAAGAAAGAATCTTTCAAAGATTGTCATTAGGATCAGCTCATGCCATGCACCCTAAACAAAGCAATTTCAAATATACCTATACTAAGAACTATAGGGATCAACAAAATTTAACCTTCTGCATTTGATTCGAAATTCTTTTCATATCCAAGAAAAAAAAAAAATCACTGCCCTAAAGTTAGTCTACCATCAAAACCAAAGGTATTGAAACTAGATTTGGCAATGATTTGTTAAGAATTAGCAAAAACCATACGAATATTATCCAATCCTCTTACAACTCCACTTTTAAGCACAGTCATATATACTATGACTAATAGTTAGAAACGAATTTCTCCAATTACTTATCTACATCAAATTGAATGTAAAGATTAATGAAAACAAACATGGATAAAAAATGATCATCCAATTTATTAAACAAAAAATAAGTAAATAGCATATATAAGATTATCAAGGAAGAAATTCAAAACTCTACCCATATAAAACATGAAAGATGGATTCCACACTATTTGCCTTGAATCAAAGAAATCCCTTCAAGGATTCAAGCCTCCATTGCAATCATCATCATATTTTGAAGCTTGAACTGATATAGTGAGATAAAGAACCCTAAAAGGTAGGGAAGTCGCCGGCCGCAAAAACCTAATCAAGAATTTTTCAATGAGAAGATGGGCCAACCATAGAAACCTAATCGTGAATTTTTGAAGGAGAAGATGCCTTTTTGGGTGAAGGAAACTTTCTTAAATAGACAAGCTTTTGACAGCATATGCGATATATTATAGCATATGCGATATGTTATCTTGCTATATCACTGCCTTGGATGCTTTGGATGAATCTGGGCCATTCATATTAAAATCATCCAACATTGATTCTCCCTCATTCTCTTAGTTTTTGTACTCTAGTAACACTTTCTAGTAGCTAATTATCAAAGAAAAATTTTGGTAGGTTTAGCATAGGATTTTCTAAGAGAAGGATGAATCTACCTTCAAAACTTTTAAAGGAATATTGGATAGATGGAGTGCATGCTTATATTCATAGGTAACAAAGTAAGGAAATTAGTAAACTTACTAAATCGAGACAATGAGTCAATTGGGTCGACTGAAGCTTGATTTGTAGTAGGAGTACAATTGGCTCGAGTTAGGCTCAAAACAAGAGTATGGCTCCAATTGGATGGACTAAGGCTCGATTCGGAGCAGGAATCCAACTAGGTCGATTTAGGCTCTATCGAGACCATGGCTCAAATTAGGCCGAGTGAGGCTTCATTTGGAGCAGGAATCCAATTGGGTTAGGTTAGGCTCGAATCTAGACTATGGCTCCAATTGGGCTGACTCAGGCTTGATTCGGAGTAGGAATCCAACTGGGTCAAGTTAGGCTCATATCAAGACCACAGCTCAAATTGGGTCCGAGTGAGGATTGATTTGGAGCAGGAATCCAACTAGATCGAGTCAGGCTCGAATCTAGACTATGGCTCCTATTGGGTCAATTAAGGCTCGATTCCGAGCAGGAACCCAACTGGTCAAGTTAGGCTTGAATCAAGACTATGGCTCCAATGGGGTTGATTGAGGCTCAATTCGGAGCAAGAATCCAATTGGGATGAGTCAGGCTTGAAAAGAGAGCAAGGCTCCAATTGGGTTAGCTGAGGCTTGATTCAAAGCAGGAATCAAACTAGGTCGAGTCAGGCTTGATTCGAGACTATGGCTCCAATACGGTCAACTAAGGCTTGATTCAGAGCAGGAATCCAATTAAGTCGAGTTAGGCTCGAAACAAGAGCGTGGCTCCAATTGGATCGATTGAGGCTCCATCGGAGCAAGAATCCAATTGGGTTGTGTCAAGCTCAAATCGAGACCATGGCTCCAATTGGGTCAATTAAGGCTTGATTCGGAGTAGGAGCCCAATTGGGTCAAACTAGGCTCGAATCGAGACTATGGCTCCAAAAGGATTGACAAAGAATCGATTTGAAGAAGGAATCCAATTAGGTTGAGTTAGACTTATAACGAGACCAAGGCTCAAAATGGGCTGAGTGAGGTTTCATTCGGAGTAGGAATCCAACTGGGTCAATTTAGATTATGGATCCAATTGGGTCAATTGAGGCTTGATTTAGAGTAGGAATCCAATCAGATCGAGTCAGGTTTGAATCAAGACCATGGCTCTAATTGGGTCAACTGAGGCTCGATTCGGAGCAGGAATCCAATTGGGTCGTGTCGAGCTCGAATCAAGATAATGGCTCCAATTGGATCAACTAAGGCTCAATTCAGAGTAGAAATCCAACTAGGTCAAGCTAGGCTCGAATCAAGACTATGGCTCCAATTGGGTCGACTAAGGTTCAATTTAGAGCAGGAATCCAATTGGGTCGAGTCAGGCTCATATCGAGACAATGGCTCGAATTGGGTCGAGCGAGGCTCGATTCGGGTCGAGCGAGGCTTGATTCGAAGGAGGAATCCATTTGGGTCGAGCTAGGCTCGAATCTAGACTTTGGCTCCAATTGGGTCTATTGAGGCTCAAAAAGAGAGTAAGGCTTCAATTGAGTCGGCTGAGGCTCAAGTCGGAGCAACAGTCCGACTAAGTGGAGTCAAGCTTGATTCGAGACTATGGCTCCAATAGGGTCGATTGACTTTCAATTTGGAGCAGAAATCTAATTGAATTGAGTCAGGCTCGAAGCAAGAAAGTGGCTCCAATAGTGTCGATTGAGCTTTGATTTAGAGCAGGAATTGCTGTGTGTTAGGCTAGAATCGAGACTATGGCTCCAATTGGGTCAACTAAGGCTCGATTCAAAGCAGGAATCCAATTGGATCATGTCAAGCTTGAATCGAGACAATGGCTCCAATTAGGTCGACTGAGGCTCGATTCAAAGCAGGAATCCAATTGGGTTAAGCCAGGTTCATATTAAGATTATGGCTCCAATTGGATCGATTGAGGCTCGATTCGGAGCAAGAATTCAATTGGGTCAAGCAAAGCTCAAAATGAGAGCATGGCTCCAATTGGGTCGACTGAGGCTTGATTCGAAGCAGGAATCCAACTGGGTCGAGCTAGGCTCATATCGAGACCATGGCTCAAATTGGGTCGAGTGAGGATGGGGAGCAGCTCTATATTGTAAACCTCATGAATTCTTGCCCAGCAAAACAGAAAGACTATGTCAATATGGCAGTGGCAAGTATAAAGAAACTCCCAATAGCCTAACTAGTATAGATTATGACTAGCAGTCCAGTATGCTATTGATAGTTTAAACTCTATATATGGAATAAACCTTTCACAATCAGAACAGGATAACCTTGTCAAACCAGGATAACCTTTCACAATCACAATTGGATTTCTGCTTCGAATGGGGCCTCAGTTGACCCAGTTGGAGATATCTCTCGTTTCGAGCCTCAGCCAAACCAATTGGAGCCATGCTCTTGTCTTAAGCCTCAATGAACCCAATTAGATTCCTGCTCCGAATGGAGCCTCAATCGACCTAGTTGGAGTAATGCTCTTGTTTCAAGCCTCAATCCGATCTTGAAGCAATGCTCCAAATTGAACTTGATTCAAGTTTGATCAAAGTTTGATTCAACCTAAACTTGAAGCAATGCTCTAAATTGGATTTGATTCGGTCTAAGTTTGATTCAACCCGATCTTGTAGGAATGCTTTATATTGAACTTGATTAAGGTTTGATCTAATTTTATCTAAGCCGATCTTGGAGTAATGCTCCAGATTGGACTTATTTCAGGTTGATCCAAACCAAACTTGGAGCAATTCTTCATATTGGACTTGATTCAGGTTTGATCTAGCTTTGATCCAACCTGATCTTAGAGTAATGCTTTATAGATAGAACATGATTTGGGATCGATTTGGCACAACTGGAGCCAAGGTCTCGATTCAAGCCTGACTCGACCCAATTGGATTTCTACTCCAAATGAAGCCTCAATCGATCCAATTAGAGCCATGCTCTCATTTCGAGCCTGACTCAACCCAATTAGATTCCTACTCCGAATTGAGCCTTAGTCGACCCAATTGAAGCCATGGTCTTGATTCAAGCCTAACTCGATCCAATTGGATTTCTGCTCTGAATCAAGCCTCAATCAACCCAATTGGAGCCACTCTCTCGTTTTGAGCTTGGCTCGACCCAATTGGATTTATGCTCTGAATTGAGCCTTAGTCAATCCTATTGGAGACATGGTCTCGCTTCGAGCCTGACTCGACCCAATTGGATTCCTGCTCCAAATCGAGCCTTAGTCGACCCAATTGGAGCCATGCTCTCATTTTGAGCCTGACTCGATCCAATTGGATTCCTACTCAGAATCGACCCTCAATCGACCTAATTGGAGCCATGCTCTCATTTCAAGCCTGACTAAATCCAATTGGATTCCTGCTTCAAATCGAGCCTCACTCAACCCAATTGGAGCCATGGTCTCGATTCGAGCCTACCTCGACCCAATTGGATTCCTGCTTTGAGTCGAGCCTCAGTCAACCCTATTGGAGCCATGGCCTCAATTAGAGCCTAACCGGACCCTATTGGATTCATGCTCAGAATCAAGCCTTAGTCGACCAATTGAAGCCATGGTCTCGATTCGAGCCTAACTCGATCCAATTAGATTCCTACTTTGAATCGAGCTTTAGTTGACCAAATTGGAGCCATAGTCTCGATTTGAGCCTACCTCGACCCAGTTGGATTCCTGCTACGTATTGAGCCTTAGTCGACTCAATTGGAGCTACGCTCTCATTTCGAGCCTAGATCAATGCAATTGGATTTCTACTCCAAATTGAGCCTTAGTAAACCCTATTGGATCCATGCTCTCATTTCGAGCTTGACTTAACCTAATTGGATTTTTTGCTCCAAATCAAGCCTTGGTCGACCCAATTGGAGCCATGGTCTCGATTTGAGCCGACTTGACCCAGTTAGATTCTTGCTCCAAATCGAGCCTTAGTCGACCCAGTTGGAGCCATAGTCTCGATTTGAGCCTGCCTCGATCCAATTGAATTCTTGCTCTAAGCCGAGCCTCAATCGACCCTATTGGAGCCATGGTCTCAATTTGAGCCTAACTCAACCCAATTGGATTCCTACGCCAAATCGAGCCTCAATCGGCCCAATTGGAGCCATGGTCTCGATTCGAGCCTAACTTAACCCAATTGGATTCCTACTCTGAATCGAGTTTCAGTCGACCCAATTGGAGTCATAGTCTTGATTTGAGCCTAACTCGACCTAGTTGAATTCCTTCTCCGTATCGAGCCTCAGTTGACCCAATTGGAGCCATGCTCTCATTTCAAGTCTGGTTCGACCCAATTGGATTCTTGCTCTGAGTCGAGCATCAGTCGACCCTATTGGAGCCATGGTCTTAATTAGAGCCTAACTCGACCCAATTGATTCTTACTCAAAATGAAGCCTTAGTCGACCCAATTGGAGCCATAGTCTAGATTCGAGCCTGACTCAACCCAATAGGATTCCTGCTCTAAATCGAGCTTCAGTTGACCCAATTGAAGCTATAGTCTCGATTCGAGCCTGCCTCAACCCAGTTGGATTCCTGCTTTGTATCAAGCCTCAGTTGACCTAATTGGAGCCACTCTCTCATTTCGAGCCTGGCTCGACCCAATTGGATTTTTGCTTCGAATTGAGCCTTAGTCAATCCTATTAGAAACATGGTCTCGCTTCGAGCCTGACTCGACCCAATTGGATTCTTGCTCCAAACCGAGCCTTAGCTGACCCAATTGGAGCCATGCTCTCATTTCGAGCCTGACTCGACCCAATTGGATTCCTACTTAGAATCAACCCTCAATCGACCTAATTGGAGCCATGCTCTCATTTCAAGTTGGACTTAACCCAATTGGATTCCTGCTTCGAATCAACCACTCACTCAACCCAATTGGAGCCATAGTCTCAATTCAAGCCTGTCTCAACCCAATTGGATTCCTTCTCCAAATCGAACCTCAATCGATCCTATTGGAGCCATGGTCTAAATTCGAGCCTAACTCGATCCAATTGGATTCATGTTCTGAATCGAGCCTCAATCGAGCCAATTGGAGCCATGTCTCAATTCAAGCCTGACTCAACCCAATTGGATTGCTGCTCAGAATCGACCCTTAATTGACCCAATTGGAGCCATGCTCTCATCTCGAACCTGACTCGACCCAATTAGATTCCTGCTCCAAATCGAGGCTTAGTCCACCCAATTGGAGCATGCTTTCATTTCGACCCTAAAATAATCCAATTGGATTCCTGCTTCGAATTGGGGCTTACTTGATCCAATTAGAGCCATAGTCTCAATTTGAGCTTGTCTTGACCCAATTAGATTTCTACTCCAAATCAAGCCTCAATCGACCCAATTGGAGCTATGCTCTCGTTTCGAGCCTAACTTGACCCAATTGGTTTCTTGCTTCAAATCGAGTTTTAATCAACCCAATTAGAGCCATGCTCTCGTTTCAATCCTGAACCGATCTAATTCAATTCCTGCTTTAAATCAAGCCTCACTCAACCCAATTGGTGCCATAGTCTCGATTTAAGCCTTACTCAACCCAGTTAGATTCCTACTCTGAATCGAGCCTCAATCGACCCAAATGGAGCAGTGCTCTCGTTTCGAGCTTGACTCAACCCAATTGGATTTCTGCTTCAAATCGAACCTAACTCGACCCAATTGGAGCCATGGTCTTGATTCTAGCTTGACTTGACCCAATTGGATTCTTGCTCCAAATTGAGCCTTAGTTGACCCTATTGGAGCTATGGTCTCAATTTGAGCCTGAAGCAACCCAATTAGATTTATGCTCAGAATCGACCCTCAATCGACCCAATTAGAGCCATGCTCTCATTTCGAGCCTGACTCGACCCAATTGAATTTCTGCTTTGAATCAAACTTGAGTTAACCCAACTGGAGCCATAGTATCGATTAATGCCTACCTTGACCCAATTAGATTCCTATCTCGAATCAAGTCTTAGTCGACCCTATTGGAGACATGGTCTCATTTGAGCCTAACTTGACCCAATTAGATTCCTGCTCCGAATCAAGCCTTAGTTGACCCTATCGGAACCATGGTCTTGTTTCGAGCCTAACTCGACCCAATTGGATTCCTTCTCCGAATCGAGCCTCAGTTGACCCAATTGGAGCCATACTCTTATTTCGAGCTTGACTCATCCCAATTGGATTCTTGCTCTGAATCAAGCCTTGGTTGACCCAATTAGAGCCATGCTCTTATTTCGAGCCTCAATCGACCCAATTCAATTCCTACTTTGAATCGAGCCTGACTTGACCCAATTGCTCTTAGGGTACTCTTTTCACTCTTACTATATTCTAGTACTATGGATTTACAATCTGTTCTGATTCTAAAAGGTTTATTCCATATATAGAGTTTAAATCTATCAATAACATACTAGATAGCTAGTAACTCATAATCTATACTAGTTAGGCTATTGGGAGTTTCTTTATACTTGCCACTGTCATATTTACAAAGTCTTTCTATTTTGCTGGGCAAGAATTCATGAGGTTTACAGCATAGAGCTGCTCCCCATCCGTCTGCGCTTCCATCAGTGTAAATTATCTTGTATTCTTCTTCCAACGGTGGCGTTAAAGGTGGTGTTTTCCTTACAAGGGCTTTTAGTTTTTCAACTAAGGCTATATCATCAATGTTGAAGTATTTTTGTCCTTTTTGGGATGTTTTAGCGTATAGAGGTGCAGCTATTCTACTTAAATTAGGTATATAGTCTTTGCATTGATTGAGAATCTTAAAAAGGCTTGGAGCATTTTAGTATCTTCAAGTTTATCTAGAAAATTATATAAGTTTTCTGCAACATGAGGTTGCAATTGGATTTTTCCTTCTCCTATTATTATTCCTAAAAATTCTATTCTAGTCTTTGCTAATTCCATCTTTGTTTTACTTATTATTAGGCCATGTTCTCTAAAAAGAGAAAAAGTTTCCTCTAAGTGTTTGCAATGTTCTTTAAGAGTTTTGGAGTGTACAAGGATGTCATCAACATATATGATTATAAATTTATGTGGTAAGAAGAAGTTGTCCATTTTTTGTTGAAATATAGATGGAGCATTTTTAATCCAAAAGGCATTACGAGCCATTCATAATGTCCGATGGGCATTGTGAAACCAGTCCAAGGAATGCTAGACTCTTCCATTCTAGCATTGAAATTTTGAGAATATTTGACTATCCGGAATTCTATTTAAAAGATCTTCCCTATCAGGTATTTTATAGACGTCTTCCCTTGTGTTATCATTTAAATGTTTGCAATTAATTATCATTCTAGCTTTTCCTCATTTCAATTCAATATGATTCTTTACAATAAAAGTAGGTGATCTATGTGGATTATTTACTGCTTTCCTTATTACTCCTAAGGCAAAAAGTTCATTTATCTGCCTACGAAATTCTTCTCGATCTTCATTAGTGTGTTTTTATTTCTCCTCCACTTATCTAAAGGTTTTCATTTTCTATCTCTATTTTTGCTTTTATCTTATTTTTCTTCCAATGTTTTTGTGGATAAGTTCCTAGGATTTGAGTTTTTTCAGCAAGTTCAACTAAACTTCTTAGTCTAGGATTCAGTTTCTCTTCAATAAAATCATCTTTCAGGAGACGTCGAACTACTTCGTCTTCATCATTATCCTCAGTTACTACCGGATTTTGGTTAACGGATTCGAAATAATTTAGAGTTGGACTATTAATTTGCTTCTGGCTTATTTGGAAAGAATTCGCACTAACAGTTATAGATCCATTGTCGGAGAATAAGAAATGGGTTCCTAGGATTAAATCTATATTGGAGCTTGAGGGGTGAACAAGGAGTTGCCTTAGATTGTAGGTTCATCGATTTTTAAGTGGATAATTAGTAAAACTAATCTTAGGGTTTACAACTTGCTTATGAAATCTTAAGGGTGATAAATCAGCTTGAGATGCTTGTTTTATATACTTTAGAGTTTCATATGTATGCTTTATTAAAATTACTTGTTTTATAATATTAAATGAACTTTCGATGTCTATTTAGCCTGTAAGATTATAATCTTTGTCTTTCACAGTTAATATTACTAGTACGATGATATTTGATATTATATGATGTTCAACTCTAGGCCATGTTTCTACAGTAGCATGGTCTATCAGCTTCTTCCAGGGTTTCGATAGTTTGTTTTCCATGGTCCTTCTCAGATTTAAATCCTTCTTCTTGGGATTCTTTGTCTTGTCTTCTAATTTTTTTCTACATTTTGTTTGTGACTCTTAAATTCTAGTTCCATCTGTCATTCCTTTAAAGGTTCTTTTTCTTGTTTGATCATCTTAACAATGTCTTGTTTAAGTTCTCTTATTTCTTCCATATTCTATTCAAGGCTTAATTCTATTCTTCTTACAGTATTTAAAAGTTCTTCAGGTGCGTTTGACCATTCTTTTGGTCTTTTTATTATTTTTGCTCCTTTTAAGTTTGCTTTAGGTTTGCTGGCCAAGGCCTGGGATAAATTTAGGCATCTAGAGCATTTGATCAGACTACATTTGTTACATCTATACCTTTGTTCTTTTCCTAAGTAGAGGTGGCATTTACTACATTTATCACTATCGCTTCCTCCTCAAGAAAATCGGTGATAACATCTTTGCTTTTTTAAGATTTCCTGTTCCCATTTGGGTGGTCCAAATTCTATTACATTACAAGTTTCTAATCTTAAAAGATTAAGTTCTATTATAGGATTTAGGTCTTGTTCAGATTCAGATTCACTATTTGTACTATAAAGGCTTCCATTATATCTTAAGTCTTCTAATTCATTTAGATCTTCTTCCTCATCTGACCATTTATAGTAGTAGTCTTCTTCATCTTCTTGATTATAGTTCTCATTTTCATAATTATAATCATAATCTTTATAATAGTAATCTTCATAGTAGTCCATGATGGGACGACTAAAGGAGTGATGCAGAGAATAAAGATTACAGCCTTATAGGAATCTAGGTTTTCTTCTTTGAATAGTGCTTAGCAAAAAAGTTGCAGAAGTTTACTATTGATATGAGTGGATAAGCTTTAAAGCAGTGGAGACTTTCTGCGAAAATTCAATGGATATGAAAAGATAAGGACACAGATGAATAGTAGGATTTCCTTGATAGGTTCAGATAACCTATTGAGTGCCTGGATAGCTATTGGAGACTTCTGTGATGGATGATTTGATTCTTACTCAGGAAGAAAGGACAAGTGGATATCAAAACTTGATTCGATGAGTGCATATGGGTTTAAAGTGGATGAAACTTATCTTTTAGAGGATAAGGATGGAGTACTATTTTCAATAAGGATGGATGGAGTACTAATATTTTGTTGTCAAAAAGAGATAAGTCTTACTCTTTGTAAGGATAAGGATGGGAGAAAGGATAACGCACAATCAGTTGCAACAGAATCTTTGCGGTTACAACAAATAAGGAGAATATTGAAACAGTTGAGGCTTAATAGAAGTTATATGGAAAATGCAGAGATGCTCTATACGATGTACAAAACCAGTACAAGCTAATGATTTTAAAAGATATTTTTGGATTTTCTTTGTGAATACACACGAAAATATTTTTTGGATTTTTTCTTTTATATATTTTTTATGATTTTTTAGGATTCCACCATGCTTTGTTGCAAAACTCTAATGCAAAGAAAGCCGCTTGATTTGAAAACATGTAGGTTGTAAGAAGACCTAATGCTTAACTCTAATCTATTTTAAACATACTAGCAATGCAATGAAAACTCTACGTTACGGTAAATAAGTGAGAAAGATATTTTTATATTTTTCAAACTATAAAAAATGCATGGAAAGGAAGCAAGTCTTCCATGCCGTAATGAAGGTTTCACATTGAGTTGCTTTCATGCAAAGCATAAACAAATATTTTTGGTTTTGAAAGTGGTAACATGCATGAAGGAAATATAGTCTTATAAGATAATTATATAAGAGACAAAGCACAAAAGGATGAAATAATAGAGTGGTTGCGAAAATGGTTTTAAAGATAAGTTAAGTAATAGTTAAAGAATAAGATAGAATAAGAATTTCTTCCTATCTCCCCTCCCCCACATGGGAAAAAAAAAGCAAAGATGAAAGCCTTTTGATGAAAGTACGAAACGCACAATCAGTTGCAACAGAATCTTTGCGGTTACAACAAATAAGGAGAATATTGAAACAGTTGAGGCTTAATAGAAGTTATATGGAAAATGCAGAGATGCTCTATACGATGTACAAAACCAGTACAAGCTAATGATTTTAAAAGATATTTTTGGATTTTCTTTGTGAATACACACGAAAATATTTTTTGGATTTTTCTTTTATATACTTTTTATGATTTTTTTAGGATTCCACCACGCTTTGTTGCAAAACTCTAATGCAAAGAAACAGTGACTGAAAACATGTAGGTTGTAAGAAGACCTAATGCTTAACTCCTAATCTATTTTAAACATACTAACAATGCAATGAAAACTCTACGTTGCATGCAAGGAAATAAGTGAGAAAGATATTTTTATATTTTTCAAAGGATTCTACAAATGCATGGAAAGGGAAGCAAGTCTTCATGTAATGAAGGTTTCACGTTGAGCTGCTTTCATGCAAAGCATAAACAAATATTTTTTGGTTTTGAAAGTGGTAACGAGCGCATGAAGAAAGCATATAGTCTTATAAGATAATTATATAAGGACAAGCACAAAAGGATGAAATAATAGAGTGGTTGCGAAAATGGTTTTAAAGATAAGATAAGTAATAGTTAAAGAATAAGATAGAATAAGAATTTCTTCCTATCTCTCCCCCTACATGGGAAAAAAAAAAGAAACAAAGATGAAAGCTTCTTTCGATGAAAGTGCAGAAATGGTTAGAGCAGAAAAAACAAATAGGAGTAAATAGGTGAATGATGATGCGTCTAAACCTACAGGTTCAGAAAAGAATGAACCTAGGAGCTCTGATACCATAATTAGAGTTCTGGTAAGTGGATATGCTTTACTCTTTAATGCTTTAAAAGATATCAGAACTTGCAATCCACCTTGAAGTGCCCCGCCTTCTTGTACTCATAGCATACAAGAGGTGTTTCCTCCTTTTTTCTTGACTCTCCCTTTGAGATTTCCCTTCTCCCTCTTCTTTTGGTATCTCCTCTCCTTGTCTTCAAGAACTTCTTGAACTTGCATGTGAGCATGGCAAGCTCCACATCTTCTTCACTTCCATCTTCACTACCAACATCAATGTCATGCATTAATAAAGATTTTAAAGCAATACTTTTCTTCTTACCTTGCTCTTCTCTTCCTTTCATGGTAAGTTCATCAGTCATCAATTACCTAAGAAGTTTGTCAAGGCTAAGCTTGGTCAAGTCCTTGGCTTTAATGATAGCCCTTACCTTTAGCTTTTAAGACTTTAGCGAGGACTTAAGAATTTTGTGAATATTTTCAACCTTAGTATAAGCCTTTCCAAGAGATTTCAAGGAATTAATAATGTCGATGAATGTAGTGAATATATCCAAAATAGATTCTTCTGGTTTCATCTTAAACAATTCATAACTATGTACAAGAAGACTAAATTTTGATTCTTTAACTTGATTTGTGCCCTCATGGGTCACTTCAAGTTTATCCCAAATTTATTTAATGGTCTCACAAGTAGAGACTCTATTGAATTTCTCTATATCTAATGACAATATATGATTGAAGAGTCCTAATGTTCCCTTCATCTAGCTCAATTTCCTCCTTAGGAATTTTTGAGCCGTTGACAATCTGAGTTGGGGCCTTATATCTATTAACTATGACTTTCCATATATCATAATTAATGGATTGAATGAATATCTTCATCCTAGCCTTTCAATAAGAGTAGTCATTCCTATTAAACAAGGGAGGCCTATTGGTTGAATGTCCCTCACTAAAACGTGATCCACCTAGGGTTTCCATATCTTGTCTCCTTGACTATGAAATTAATAAACATGGAAACCTTGGCTCTAATACCAATTGAAATCAGACCACAGATCAACCTGAGGAGGGAGGTGAATTGGTTTATATAAAAAATTAAAACTAACTTAAGCATAACTTAAAAGGAAGAAAAATGCAAGTAAGTAAAAAGTAAGAAAATAAATGAGGCAAGAGATTTTATAGTGGTTCGGTACTCCTTACCTACGTTCACTATTCAATCTTCTTCCTGAGTAAAAATCAAACCCTTTTACAACTTTTCATTTTCTTTGGGCTAAGGAGTAATGCTCATAAATAATCTTGAATCTTTTGATACTCTTTTCTTGAAAAGAACACTAGAAAACAAGCACAAAAAAATATAGATTTTTCAATGTAGCTCTCAAGTTGGGTTAGACTACTAAGTGCACTAAGGCTCAAAGAATGATTTCCTAATAATTTTAAACCCAAAAATATATCTTTAAACTAGCAACCACCTCTCAATTTATAGGCAAAGAGAAATATGGCCATTAAGGCTTCTAGGTAGCTCCTAATTCATATGAAAATATTTCATATGATCGTTGGGTTGTCAAAGCCTGGCTAATCAACTGCCTAAGCTAGGGCCAATCAATTGCTTTAGCCTAAGCCGATCGACCACCCTGCCCAAATAGAGAGGTGGTCGGCTAGGTCTTTTAGGGTTTTTCCAACCCTAATTGACTATTTTAGGGTTCAATTGACTGCACATGCCCAGTTTTAGATTTTCATGTTAATTTTGCACTAATTATGATCCAAAACCTAATCTAAACTATTTTTTATATTCATTGAGCCTTGTGCACTTAATGTCCTACTCAGTTTTACATATAGTCTTTAGAAAAAATAAGGTTTACAAATAACCTTCATTCCTTCAAACCTCGACATGTCGGATGAATCTTCAAATTTTTATTGTACCACATTCGAGCCATGTGCTAGGGTGAGGTTTGAGTTTTTGTAAGATCAAGTACATTTTGAATGAATACACATCTTTCTAAATCATTACAACTCAAGAATGCTATTAGTAACTTAATCAATATCTTTTTATCATCAAAATATGAATTATTGAACTCTAAGATTCAACAACCTAAAACAAGTCTAATAGATAGAACCCAAATCATGTCCAATCAAGAGCTTTCTTCCAAAATCAGGATGGATCAAACATAGATCAAGCCCGAATCAAGTCCAATCTAAAGCATTGCTCTAAGAATGGTTGATTCAAACTTAAATCAAATATGAATCAAGTCCAATTTGGAGCGTTGCTTGAAGATTGAATTGGATCAAACTTTGATCAAATTCGAATGAAGTCCAATCTGGAGTGTTGCTTCAGGATTAGATTGGATCAAACTTAGATCAAACCTGAATCAAAGTCTAATATGGAGTTTTGCTCCAAAATCGGTTTAGATCAAACCAAGATCAAATTGCAATCAAGTTAAATCTAGAGTGTTTTTCCAAGATTGTGTAGGATCTAACTTAGATCAAAATCGAATTAGGTCCAATATTAAGCATTGCTCCATGATTGGATTGGATCAAACTTAGATTGAATTGAATCAAGTCCAATCTAAAGCATTGCTCTAAGATCGGATTGGATCAAACTTAGATCAAACCCAAATCAAGTTCAATCTAGAGCGTTGCTCCAAGATCGAATTGGATCAAACTTAGATTGCATTGAATTAGGTCTAAGATTAGATTTGATAGGATAGCCATAAGACCATCTAAGTAGGACAAAGGCATATTGGATCAAACTTAGAGAGACGCTTCATATTGGACTTGATTTGGATTTGATCTAATTTAATCTAACTCAATCTTGCAGCAATGCTCCAGATTGGACTTTTTTTAGGTTTGATCTAACTTTGATCCAATCCGATCCACCCCATCTTGAAAAAACTCTTTAAATTGGACTTGATTCGAGTTTGATCTAAGTTTGATCCAATCTGATCTTGGAGCAACACTTTCGATTGGACATGATTTGGGTATGATCTTGGTTTGATGGAACCCAATCTTAGAGCAACGCTCTAGATTGTACTTGATTTGGAATTGATTTAAGGTTGATCCAATCTAATATTGGAGCAATGCTTTAGATTAGACTTAATTTGGATTTGTTCTAAGTTTGCTCCTACCCCATATTGGAGCAACACTCTAAATTGGATATGATTTGGGTTTGATCTTTGTTTGATCTAATCCGATCTTGGAGCAACGCTTCATATACAACTTGATCCATGTTTGATTTTAGTTTCATCCAATCGAATCTTAGAGCAATGTTTCAGATTGGACTTAATTCAGATTTGATCTTGATTTGATCTAACCTGAACTTACAATAACGCTCCAGATTGGACTTGATTCAGGATCAATCTTGGTTTGATTTAACATGATCTTAGAGCAACAATGCAGATTGAACTTGATTTAGGTTTGATCTTGATTTTATCCAACCTGATTTGGAAGCAACACTCCAAATTTGACTTGATTCGGGTTTGGTCTAAGTTTGATCCAATCCAATCTTGTAGTAATGCTCCATATTGAATTTGATTCGGGTTTGTTCTTATTTGATCTAACCCGATCATGAAACGATGCTTTAGGTTGAACTTGATTTGGGTTTGATCTTGGTTTGATCTAACTCGATCTTGAACCAATGCTTTTGATATAACTTTATTTGGGTTTGATCTTAATTTGATATCATCGATCTTAAAGCAATGCTCCTGATTGGACTTAATTAGGGATTTATCTTATCTTAAACTTACCTAATCTTAGAGCAACGCTCTAGATTGAACTTGATTTGGGTTTGATCTTGATTTGATCCAACCCAATCTTAGAGCAACGCTTTAGATTGAACTTGATTCGTATTTAATCTAAGTTTGATCCAACAAATTTTGGAGTAATGCTCTAAATTGGACTTGATTTAAATTTAATCTAAATTTAATCCAACTCGACCTTGGAGCCACGCTCTAGAATAGAGTTGATCTAGAGCAAACCTGTAGATTAAACCTCATTCAGGCTTGAACTAGGTTCAATCTATGCTGATCATGGAGTAACGCTTTAATTTGATTTAATTTGATTTTAATCTTGTTTCTATCTTACTCGATCTTAAAGCAACACAGTAGAATTAACTTGATTCAAGTTTGATCTTGGTTCGATCTGACTCGATCGTAAAGCGATGCTTTATATTGGACTTGATTCGGGTTTGATCTGACTTTGATCTAATCGAAACTTAGAGGAACGCTCTAGATTGGACTCTATTTGTGTTTGATCTAAGTTTGATCTAACTTGATCTTGGGGCAATGCTTCAGATTTGACCTGATTCATATTTGATCTAAGTTCGATCCAATCTGATCTTAGAGAAACCATTAGAGTAGACTTAACTCCGGTTTGATCTAAGTTTGATCCAACTCAATCTTAGAGAAATGCTTAAGATTCGACCTGATTCGAGTTTAATCTAAGTTTGATCCTCCCGATCTTGGAGCAACGCTCTAGATTAAACTTGATTGGGGTTTGTTCTAGGTTTATTCTAACCTAATCTTGTAGCAATGCTTCATATTCAACTTGATTCTAATTTAATGTAAGTTTGCTCTAATTCGATCTTGGAGCAATGCTCCAAATTGAAATTTATTCAGGCTTAATCTAACTCAAACTTTTACTAATGCTACATATTGGACTTGATTCGGAATCAATCTTGATTTGATATAGCCCGATCTCAGATCAATGCTCTAAATTGAACTTGATTAAGGTTTGATATTGGTTTGATCCAACCCAATCTTAGGGCAACGCTTTAGATAGAACATGATTCAGGCTTAATCTAGCATGATCTTGGAGCAACTTTCCAGATTAAACTTTATTGGATTTAAACGAGGTTGATCTGATCCAATCATGTAGTAATGCTCTAGATCAAACTTGATTCAGGCTCGATCTAAGTAATATTTAGCCCGATCATGTGGCAATAGTCCAAATTAAACTTTATTCGAGCTTGATCTATGTATGATCTGGCCCAATCATGGATCAATGCTTTTGATTGAACTTGATTTGGGTTTGATCTTGGTTTGATCTCACCCGATCTTAGAGCAATGCTATAGATTGAGTTTGATTCGGGTTTCATCTAAGTTTCATCTAACCCAATCCTGGAGCAATGCTGTTGATTGAAGTCGATTTGAATTTGATCTAAGTTTGATCCAACCTGAACTTAGAGCAACGCTCTGGGCTTCATTTGGGTTTGATCTAAGTTCGATCTAACCCCATCTTGGAGCAATGGTTTAGTTTGAACTTGATTCGGCAATGAATTGGCCGTCTTGAAGCAATGCTTTATATTGAACTTCATTCAAACTTGATCTAAGCTTGATCTGGTTTGATCATAAAGCAACACTTCAGATTCAACTTGATTTAGGTTTTATCTAAGTTTGATCCAATCTGATCTCAAAGCAATGCTCCAGATTGAACTTGATTTATGTTTGATCTTGCTTTGTTCTAACCCGAAGTTGTATTAACGTCCCAAATTCGACTTCATTCGGGATCGACCTTGGTTTGATCTAATTCGAGACTTGATTTAGGTTTGATCTAAGTTTGATCGAACTCGATCTTGGGGCAATGCTTTAGATTTGACCTAATTTGGGTTTCATTTAAATTTGATCTAACCCAAATCTTAGAGCAATGCTCTAAATGGACCTAATTCGGGTTTGTACTAAGTTTGATCCAATCTAACTTAGAGCAACATGCTAGATTGGAGTTAATTCCGTTTTGATCTAAGTTTGATCCAACCCAATCTTGGAGCAATGCTCCTGATTGGACCTAATTTGGGTTTAATCTAAGTTTGATCCTATCCAAACTTAGAGTAATACTTTAGATTAAACTTGATTTGGGTTTGATCTTGATTTAATCTAACCGATCTTGCAACAACACTTTAGATTCAACTTGATTTTGGTTTGATCTAAGTTTGATCCAATTCGATTTTGGAGCTCGATCCAAATTGGAATTTATTTGAGTTTGATATTGTATTTGATCTAACCCAAACTTGTACCAATGCTTTAGATTGGACTTGATTCAGGATCGATCTTGGTTTAATCGAGCCCGATCTCGGTTTGATCGAACTCAATTTTAGACAATGCTCTAAAGTGAACTTCATTTGGGTTTGATCCAACCCAATCTTGGGGCACCATTATAGAATATGATTCAAACTCGATCTGGCACGATCGTGGACCAACGCTTAAGATTGAACTTTATTGGGGCTTGATTGAGGTTAGATCTAGTCCAATCATGCAGCAATGCTCTAAATAAAACTTGATTTGGACTCGATCTAGGTAATATCTAGCTCGATCATTTAGTAACGCTCCAGATTAAACTTCATTTAGGCATGATCTTGGTTCAATCTAGCCCGATAATGGAGCAACGCTCTAAATTGAACTTGATTTGGGTTTGATCTTGATTTTATCTCATCCAATCTTAGAGCAATAATCTAGATTGAATTTGATTCGAGTTTGATCTAAGTTTCATCCAACCCAATATTGGAGCAATGTTCCTGATTGGAGTTGATTCGAATTTGATCTAAGTTTGATCCGATCTGAACTTAGAGCAATGCTCCATATTAGACTTAATTTGGATTTGATCTAAATTTGATCCAACCCGATCTTGGAGTATCACTCCCAGTTGGATTGCTCGGGTTTGATCTAAGTTTGATCCAACTCGATCTTGGAGCAACAATCCAAATTCAAATTGATTTAAGCTTCATCTGGCTCGGTCTTGCAACAATGCTTCAGATTAAACTTCATTCAAGCTTGACCTAAGTTAGATCTGGTCCAATCATGGAGCAATGCTCCAAATTGAACTTGATTTTAGTTTGATTTCATCCAATTTTGGAGCAACGCTCCATATTCAACTTAATTCGAGTTTGATCTAAGTTTGATCTAACCCAATCTTAGAGCAATGCTCCTGATTGGACTTGATATGAGTTTGATCTAAGTTTGATCCAATTAAATCTTAGAGCAACGCTTCATATTAGACTTGATTCAGATTTTATCTAAGTTTGATCCAACCCAATCTTGGAGCAATGCTCCAGATTGCACTTAATTTGTGTTTAATCTTGGTTTTATCTAACCCAATCTTAGTGTAACACTCCAGATTTAACTTAATTCGGGTTTTATCTAAGTTTGATCCAATATGATCTTAGAGCGATGCTCTAGATTGAACTTAATTCGAGTTTGATCTAAGCTTGATCCAACCTAATCTTAGAGCAACACTCTAGATTAGACTTGTTTTGGGTTTGATCTAAGTATGATTCAATTCGATCTTAGAGCAATGCTCCAGATTGTACTTGATTCGAGTTTAATCTAAGTTTGATCCAACCCGATCTTAGAGCAATGCTTTTCATTAAACTTCATTCAGAATCAATCTAGCATGATCTCGGGCTCGATCTATATAACATTTGGCCCAATCATGGAGCAACGCTCTGGATTAAACTTCATTAGGGCCTGATCTGGGATAGATCTATACCAACATGAGTTGATCTATACCGTTCTTGTAGTAACGCTTATAACTAAACTTAATATGTGTTTGATCTAAGTTTAATCCAACCTGATTTTCGAGTAATGCTTTAAATTGGACTTGATTCGGGTTTGATCTAAGTTACATCTAAGCGGACCTTAGAGCAACATTTTAGATTAGACTTTATTCAGATTTGATCTAAGTTTGATCAAACCTGATCTTGTAAAGCTCCAGATTAGATTTCATTTAGGATTATCTAAGTTTGATCCAACCTGATCATAGAGAAATGCTATAGATTGGATTTGATTCGAGTTTGATCTAACTTTGATCCAACTCGATCCTGGAGCAAAGCTCTAGATTGAACTTGATTTGGGTTTGACTTAAGTTTAATCTAAACCAATCTTGAAGTAGCGCTTTAAATTTGACTTGATTTGGGTTTGATCTTGGTTTGATCAATCCCGATCTTGGAGTAATGCTCTAGATTTGACCTTATTTGAATTTGATCTAAGTTTGATCCAATCTGATCTTAGAGCAACGCTCTAGATTGGACCTAATTCAGATTTGATCAAAGTTTGATCCAATCTGATCTTAGAGCAACACTCTATATTGAACTTGATTTGGGTTTGATCTTGGTTTGGTCTTACCCAATTTTAGAGTAACGCTTCAAAATAAACTTAATTCATATTTAATCTAAATGAGTTTCAACCTGATCTTGGAGTAATGCCCTAGATTGGACTTGATTTGGGTTTGATCTTGATTTGATTTAACCCAATTTTAGAGCAATGATCTAGATTGAACTTAATTCAGGATTGATCTAAGTTTGATCCAATCTGATCTTAGAGCAACACTTCATATTGGACTTGATTCAAGTTTGATCAAGGTTTGATCTAACTTGAACTTGAAATAATGCTTCAAATTAGACTTGATTTGGTTTTGATCTAAGTTTGATCCAACCTGATCTTGTAGGAATGCTTCAGATTGAACTTTTCTAGGGTTTGATTTAATTTGATCTGAGCCGATCTTGGAGCAACGCTCGAGATTGGACTTGTTTCGAGTTTGATCCAAACTGATCTTGCTTCAGATTGGACTTGATTCGGATCTGTTCTAACTTTAACCTAACCTGATCTTAGAGCAATGCTTTAAATGAACATGATTTGGGCTCAATTTGGCACGATCTTGGACCAATACTCCAAATTGAACTTCATTGCAGTTTGACCGAGGTTAGATATGGTCAAATCATGTAGTAGCGCTCTAGATCAATCTTGATTCAGGCTTGATCTAAGTAATATCAAGCCCGATCATTTAGTAACGCTCTAGATTAAACTTCATTTGGACATGATCTGTGTTTGATCTGGTTCAATCAAGAAGCAACGCTCTAGATTGAATATGATTTTGATTTGATCTTAATTTAATCTCACTCAATCTTGGGGCAATGCTCTATATTGAACTTGATTCGGGTTTGATCTAAGTTTTATCCAACCCAATTTTGGAGCAACGCTCTAGATTGGACTTGATTGAGGCTTGATCTTGGCTTGATCGAACCTGAATCTTAGAGAGACGCTCCAAATTGGACTTGATTCGATTTTGATCTAAGTTTGATCTAACTCAATCTTGTAGAACACTCTAAGTTGGACTTGATTCAGGTTTGATCTAAGTTTGACCTAATTCGATATTGGAGCAACGCTCCAAATTGAACCTGATTCGGGTTTGATCTAGGTTTGATCATACCTAATCTTGAAGCAATGCTCCAAAATGGACATGATTTGGGTTTGATCTTGTTTTGATCTAACCCGATCTTAGAGCAACGATCTAGATTGAACTTGATTCGGATTTGATCTAAGTTTGATCCAATCTGATCTTGGAGCAACGCTCCAAATTGGACTTGATTCAAGTTTGATCAAAGTTTGATCCAACTTGAAATTGAAGCAATGCTCTAAATTAGATTTGATTTGATTTAAGTTTGATCCAACTTGATCTTGTAGGAATGCTCTACATTGAACTTGATTAAGGTCTGATCTAATTTGATCTAATCCGATCTTGGAGCAACGCTCCAGATTGGACTTGTTTTAGGTTTGATCCAAACCAAACTTGGAGAAATTCTTCATATTGGACTTGATTCAGGTTTGATCTAGCTTTGATCCAACCTGATCTTAGAGTAATGCTTTATAGATAGAACTTGATTCGAGCTCGATCTGGCACAACTAGAGCCATGGTCTCGATTCAAGCCTGACTCGACCCAATTGAATTTCTGCTCCAAATGAAGCCTCAGTCGATCCAATTAGAGCCACGCTCTCGTTTCGAGCCTGACTCAACCCAATTGGATTCCTGCTCTAAATCAAGCCTTAGTCGACCCAATTGAACCATGGTCTCGATTCGAGCCTAACTCGACCTAATTGGATTCCTGCTCTGAATCAAGCCTCAATCAACCCAATTGGAGCCACTCTCTCATTTTGAGCCTGGCTCGACCCAATTGGATTTATGCTTCGAATTGAGCCTTAGTCAATCCCATTGGAGACATGGTCTCGCTTCGAGCTTGACTCGACCCAATTGGATTCCTGCTCCAAACTGAGCCTTAGTTGATCCAATTGGAGCCATGCTCTCGTTTCAAGCCTGACTCGACCCAATTGGATTCCTGCTCAGAATCGACCCTCAATCGACCTAATTGGAGCCATGCTCTCATTTTGAGCCTGATTAATCCAATTGTATTCCTGCTTCGAATCGAGCCTCACTCAACCCAATTGGAGCCATGGTCTCAATTTGAGCCTGACTCAACCCAATTGGATTCCTGCTTAAAATCAACCCTCAATCGACCCAATTGGAGCCATGGTCTCGTTTCGAGCCTGACTCGGCCCAATTGGATTTTTGCTCAGAACCAACCCTCAGCCAAACCAATTGGAGCTATGGTCTCGATTCGAGCCTAACTCGACCCAATTGTATTCCTGCTTAGAATCGACCCTCAATCAACCCAATTAGGTTGAGTCATGCTCGAATCAAGTCTATGGCTCCAATTGGGTTGAGTGAGGCTCAATTTAGAGCAAGAATTCAATTGGGTCGATTTAGGATCGAAATAAGAGAATGGCTCCAATTGGATCAATTGAGGCTCGATTTTGAGTAGAAATACAATTAGGTCGAGTCAGGCTCGAAACAAGAGCATGGCTCCAATTGGGTTGACTGAGGCTCAATACGAAGCAAGAATTCAACTAGGTTGAGTCAAGTTCGAATCGAGACGATGGCTCCAATTAGGTCGACTAAAGCTCAATTCATAGCAGGAATCTAATTTGGTTGAGTAAGGCTCGATCAAGACCATGGCTGCAATTAGGTTGACTAAGGCTCAATTCATAGCAGGAGTTGAATTGCGTTGAGTCAGGTTCAAAATGAGAGCATGGCTCCAATTGGGTCGACTAAGGCTCAATTTGGCACAAGAATCCAATTGGGTCGAGTCAGTGTTGAAATAAGAGCATGGATCTAATTGGGTCGATTGAGGCTTCATTCAGAGCAAGAATCCAATTGGGTCGAGTCAGGCTTGAATTGAGACTATGGCTCCAGTTGGGTCGAGTAAGGCTCGATTTAGAGCAGGAATCGAGTTGGGCTGATTTAGGATCAAAATAAGGGCATGCTCCAATTGGGTCGACCGAGTCTCGATTTGGAGCAGGATATAACTGGGTTGAGTTAGGTTCGAAAGGAGAGAATGAATCCAATTTGGGTTTACTGAGGCTCGATACAGAGCAAGAATCTAACTAGGTTGAGTCAGGCTCGAATCGAGATGATGCTCTTATTAGGTCAACTCAAGCTCGATTTAGAGCAATAATCCAATTTGGTCGAGTAAGGCTTGAATCAAGACCATGGCTCCAATTAGGTCGACTGAGGCTCAATTTGCAGCAGGAGTCCAATTGGGCCGAGTTAGGCTCGAAATGAGAGCATGGTTCCAATTGGGTTGACTAAGGCTCGATTTGGAGCAGGAATCCAATTGTTCGAGTCAGGCTCGAAACAAGAGCATGGATCTAATTGGGTCGATTGAGGCTTGATTCAGAGCAAGAATCCAATTGGATCGAATCAGGCTTGAATCAAGACCATTGCTTCAGTTGCATCGAAGTGAGGCTTGATTTGGAGAAGAAATTCAACTGGGCCGAGTGAGGCTTAAATCGAGACCATGGTTCCAATTGAATCGATTAAGGCTTAATTTGGAGTAGGAATCCAATTAGGTCAAGTCAGTCTTGAAACAAAAGCATGGATCCAATTGGGTCAATTGAGGCTCCATTCAGAATAGGAATCCAATTGGGTCGATTCAGGATTGAAACAAGACCATGGCTCCAATTGGTCAAGTGAGGCTCAATTTAAAGAAGGAATCCAATTGGGTTGAGTCAAGCTCAAAATGAGAGCATGGCTCCAATTGGGTCGATTGAGGGTCAACTCTGAGTAGGAAACCAATTGGGTCGAGTCTAGCTCGAATCGAGACCATGGCTCCAACTGGGTTGACTGAGGCTCAATTCAGAGTAGGAATCTAGTTGAGTCGAGCCAGGCTCGAAAAGAGAGCATGGCTCTAATTGGTTCGACTTAGTCTCAATTCAGAGCAGGAATCCAACTAGGTTGAGTCTCGATTCGGAGTAGGAATCAAATTAGGTTTATTGAAGCTTGAAACGAGAGCATGGCTCTAATTGGGTCAATTAAGGCTCGATTCGGAGCAGGAATCCAATTAGGTTGAGTCAGACTCGAATTGAAACCATGGCTCCAATTTAGTCGACTGAGGCTCGATTCAGAGTAGGAATCCAATTGGGTCAAGTCAAGCTCAAATCGAGACCATGGCTCCAATTGGGTCGAGTGAGGCTTGATTCAAAGCAAGAATCCAATTGGGTCGAGTTAGGCTCAAAATGAGAGAATGGCTATAATTGGTCGATTGATGTCAACTTTTAGTAGGAATCCAATTGGGCTACTTTAGGCTCGAATCGAGACCATGGCTCCAATAGGGTCAACTAAGGCTCGATTTGGGGTAGGAATCTAATTGGGTCGAGTCAGGCTTGAAACAAGAGCATGGATCTAATTTCATCGATTGAGGCTCCATTTGGAGCAGGAATCCAATTGGGTCAAGTCAGGCTCAAATCGAGACCATAGCTCCAATTGGGTTGAGTGAGGCTTGATTTGGAGCAAGAATCCAATTGGATCGACTCAGGCTCGAATTGAGACCATAGCTCCAATTGGTTGGACTGAGGCTCGAATCGGAGCATGAATCCAACTGGGTCGAGTTAGGCTCGAATTTAGACCATGGCTCTTTAATTTCTTTCATATTCTGTTCAAGGCTTAATTCTATTCTTCTTACAGTATTTAAAAGTTCTTCAAGTGCCTTTGACCACTCCTTTGGTCTTTCTATTGTTTTTGCTTCTTTTGAGTTCGCTTTAGGTTCTCTATTCTAGAGTGTGCTTACCAAAGTGTTCATCACGGAAGTGAAGTTTAGGGTTTCTGACCTCGTTCATCCACAAGAGCTTTATATGGACCTTGCAATTTGTTTTGCTACCTAATTTGTTCAAGATGTTAGTACAAGAAGTGTTGCTGGAACTGCTACTATGAGCAGCTTCGTTCCTGGAAAGGAAGACAAAAGTTTATCCTGGTTCGACAAGGATTTGCCTACTTAACATGTCTACTAATACATTCTTTTTGCCTTCAATGTATTCAAATTTGAACTCTGAATGCAGATGTTATATCTATGAAATTTATCTAATGTTTATGTCTTAGGGTAGTCTTATGCTCTTACTATATTCTACTGTGGATTTACAATCTGTTCTGAATGTGAAAGGTTTATTCCATATATAGAGTTTAAATCTATCAATAGCATATTAGACTGCTAGTAACTCATAATCTATTCTAGTTAAGCTATTGGGAGTTTCTTTATACTTGCCACTGTCATATTTACATAGTCTTTCTATTTTGCTAGGCAAGAATTCATCAGGTTTATAGTATAGAGCTACTCCCCATCCATCTGCGTTTCCATCAGTGCTGTATGGGATATTCTCTTTACTATCTATGTATTTTAGAGCTAGTATTACAACAATATGTATTCTCTTCTTCAATAATATGAGGCTACACTGTATGGAAAGTTTGTCACCATCAGCATTCAGTACCAAAAGGATAATATCAGGAGATAAATGTATTTAATCTCTAGAATATCAAAGTTTAGGAGGAAACAACCCTAGAACTTTTATATCCTTTATCCTTCATTAGACAATTTGTCATAGGTGAAGACCCATCAATAGGAAATCTCTATAGGCAAAAACGCATTGAAGAGGAACTACTACTTATCGTATATTTAAAACCGTTTCCACAACCACTCTATTATTTCATCCTTTTGTGCTTGTCCTTATATAAAATGCTTTCCTCATGCACTCATTGCCACTTTCAAAATCAAAAAATATTTGTTTATGCTTTGCATGAAAGCAACTCAATGTAAAACCTTCATCACGTGAAGACTTGTTTCCCTTTCCATGCATGCAACGTAGAACTTTCATTGTATTAGATTAAAAGTTAAGCATTAGCTTTTCTTACAATTTATTTTCAGCCACTTTTCTTTGCATCAGAGTTTTACAACGAAGCATGATGGAACCCTAAAAAAATCATAAAAAATACATATAAAAGGAAAAATCAAAAAATATTTCTATCTACGTATTTTGAAAGAAAATCCAAAAATATCTTTTAAAATTATTATCTTGTATGGGTTTTATACATCGTCCAAAGCATCTCTTCATTTTTCATACAACATTCTACCTCAACTGTTTGAATATTCTCCTTATCTACTGTAACCACAAAGATTCCGTCGCACCTGTCATTCTTATCAAGAACAATACTCCATCCTTATCCTTTAAAAGATAAGGCCTCATTCTTTCTGACAATAAAATATTCTGATCAGAGATAGTACTCCATCCATCCTTATCAGAAATAGTACTCAATCCTTACCCTCTAAAAGATAAGTCTCATCCACTCTGAAACCATATCCACTCATTGAATCAAGTTCTGACATCCACCTATCCTTTTCCTCTTGAGAGAGAATCAAGAATTATTCCATCCTCTTGCTTCACCATCATTCCAGAGCTATAGTATCTAATAGTTATCTGAACCCATACCATCCACTTATGGCATCATATCCTGACGAGGGAATCTTAGTATTTATCTGTGACCTTATCCTTTCATATCTATTGAACTTTTGCAGAAAGTTTCCACTACTCTTAAAGCTTACCCACTCACAATCTATTAATAGTAAACTTTCATAACTTCCTTGTTAAGGACTTTTACTATCACCTTTGCTCTCACTTCTCTTGTAAGTTTTAGCCTATATTGTGCATCTTTGGTCACCATGGACCAATATGAAGACTATTACAATGAAGATTATTACAACCCAAACTATGATCAAGTTGATTATTATGCAAAGTTTGAAGATGAAATGCTAGCAAGCATTTCCACCATCATAGAAAAAAAGAAAAAGATTTAAATAATCATGAAAATTATTATGAATCAGATATAGAAAGCCTTAGTGATAGAGAAACCATAGTATACATTACTGATAGTGATAGTCACATAGATAGTTATTCAAATATAATAGACTCTAATGATAACGAAAGTCTAGGAATAGAATCAGAAGTAGAATCTGAAATAGAATTAGAAATATATCTAGATTCAGAATCAAAAGTAGAATTAGATGAATTAGACATAGAACTAGATGATTTAGTGAACTTGAAGGTAATTAGGTACTTAGAAAAACCTAAATATGTAAAAGAATATAAAAGAACAAGCAAAAAATATAATAATAATTCTAAAAGCCCAAAGAAAAGTAAAAAATCTTATTAGAAAGACTAAGGACTTAGAAGAAAGCCAAAATATCTCTAGTAATAGTTTAGCTAAAAATAATAGTGATAGTGTTAATAGTCCAGTAGAAAATGACTACAATCAATCTACAAATAGAACTAACGTAGAAGAACAATTTAATAAATTCTCCCAAAGACGCTTAGAGTTCCTACAACCTAAAATGCTTTAGAAAGACAACGACTCAAAGTTTATACAAACCTATTGTGAAGCAAAACTAGCATGTAGCCATGAAGCTAGAACACCCCGTCTATTCGCTTCAAAAACAAATGAAGGAATATCTCAAACTCAATTCGAACTCATGCATTTAGGAAAGATAGTTATACGTGTAAAAGCTTTAATTAGGATAGCCTTAGCGACTAAAGTGTATGTTGTCATCCAAAACCAACAACAAATAATCACAACCTTAGAAGTAGATTTAAAAGATAATTCAGGTTTAGTGTATTATGCTCCTAATCTTATTCTTTCAACCCATGATGTTTTTGATAACATCAAAATTAGCTTCCTCAACAAAGGTTATGAAAGCTTTAAACCCAAAGAAGACAACATCCTTGTAGCTATAGGGCTGGACTATTCCACCAGAAGCCAATTTGGTCGACTGAAGCTTGATTCGAAGCAGGAATCCAATTTGGTTGAGTAAGGCTCGAATCGAGACAATGAGTCAATTGGGTCGATTGAAGCTTGATTTGTAGTAGGAGTACAATTGGCTCAAGTCAGGCTCAAAACAAGAGTATGGCTCCAATTGGATGGACTGAGGCTCGATTCAGAGCAGGAATCCAACTAGGTCGATTTAGGCTCTATCGAGACCATGGCTCAAATTAGGCCGAGTGAGGCTTCATTCGGAGCAGGAATCCAATTGGGTTAGGTTAGGCTCGAATCTAGACTATGGCTCCAATTGGGCTGACTCAGGCTTGATTCGAAGTAGGAATCCAACTGGGTCAAGTTAGGCTCATGTCAAGACCACAGCTCAAATTGGGTCCGAGTGAGGATTGATTTGGAGCAGGAATCCAACTGGGTCGAGTCAGGCTCGAATCTAGACTATGGCTCAATTTGGGTCAATTAAGGCTCGATTCGGAGCAGGAACCCAACTGGTCGAGTTAGGCTTGAATCAAGACTATGGCTCTAATGGGGTTGATTGAGGCTCAATTCGGAGCAAGAATCCAATTGGGATGAGTTAGGCTTGAAAAGAGAGCAAGGCTCCAATTGGGTTAGCTGAGGCTTGATTCAAAGCAGGAATTGAACTAGGTCGAGTCAGGCTTGATTCGAGACTATGGCTCCAATACGGTCAACTAAGGCTTGATTCAGAGCAGGAATCCAATTAAGTTGAGTCAGGCTCAAAACAAGAGCGTGGCTCCAATTGGATCGATTGAGGCTCCATCGAAGCAAGAATCCAATTGGGTTATGTCAAGCTCAAATCAAGACCATGGCTCCAATTGGGTCAATTAACGCTCGATTCAGAGTAGGAGTCCAACTGGGTCAAACTAGGCTCGAATCGAGACTATAACTCCAAAAGGATTGATGAAGGCTTGATTTGAAGAAGGAATCCAATTAGGTTGAGTTAGACTCATAACGAGACCAAGGCTCAAAATGGGCTGAGTGAGGTTTCATTCGGAGTAGGAATCCAACTGGATCAATTTAGACTATGGATCCAATTGGGTCAATTGAGGCTTGATTTAGAGTAGGAATCCAACCGAATCGAGTCAGGTTTGAATCAAGACCATGGCTCTAATTGGGTCAACTGAGGCTCGATTCGGAGCAGGAATCCAATTGGGTCAAGTCACGGTTGAAAGTAGTGCATGGCTTCAATTGAGTCGGTTGAGGCTCAATTTGGAGCAGGAATCCAATTGGGTCATGTCAAGCTTGAATCGAGACAATGGCTCCAATTGGATCAACTAAGGCTCGATTCAGAGTAAAAATCCAACTAGGTCAAGCTAGGCTCAAATCAAGACTATGGCTCCAATTGGGTCGACTGAGGTTCGATTCAGAGCAGGAATCCAACTGGGTCGAGTCAGGCTCATATCGAGACAATGGCTCGAATTGGGTTGAGCGAGGCTCGATTCGAAGGAGGAATCCATTTGGGTTGAGCTAGGCTCGAATCTAGACTTTGGCTCCAATTGGGTCTATTGAGGCTCAAAAAGAGAGTAAGGCTTCAATTGAGTTGGCTGAGGCTCGAGTCAGAGCAACAGTCCGACTAAGTGGAGTCAAGCTTGATTCAAGACTATGGCTCCAATAGGGTTGACTGACTTTCAATTCGGAACAGAAATCTAATTGAATTGAGTCAGGCTCGAAGCGAGAAAGTGGCTCCAATAGTGTCGATTGAGCTTTGATTTAGAGTAGGAATTGAACTGTGTGTTAGGCTAGAATCGAGACTATGGCTCCAATTGGGTCGACTAAGGCTCAATTCAAAGCAGGAATCTAATTGGATCGTGTCAAGCTTGAATCAAGACAATAGCTCTAATTAGGTCGACTGAGGCTCGATTCGAAGCAGGAATCCAATTGGGTTAAGCCAGGCTCGTATTAAGATTATGGCTCCAATTGGATCGACTGAGGCTTGATTCGGAGCAAGAATTCAATTGGGTCAAGCAAAGCTCAAAATGAGAGCATGGCTCCAATTGGATCGACTGAGGCTTGATTCGAAGCAGGAATCCAACTGGGTCAAGCTAGGCTCATATCGAGACCATGGCTCAAATTGGGTCGAGTGAGGATGGGGAGCAGCTCTATATTGTAAACCTCATGAATTCTCGCCCAGCAAAACAGAAAGACTATGTCAATATAGCAGTGGAAAGTATAAAGAAACTCCCAATAGCCTAACTAGTATAGATTATGACTAGCAGTCCAGTATGCTATTGATAGTTTAAACTCTATATATGGAATAAACCTTTCACAATCAAAACAGGATAACCTTGTCGAACCAGGATAACCTTTCACAATCACAATTGGATTCCTGCTTCGAATGGGGCCTTAGTTGACCCAATTGGAGATATGCTCTCGTTTCGAGCCTCAGCCGAACCAATTGGAGCCATGCTCTTGTCTTAAGCCTCAATGAACCCAATTAGATTCCTGCTCCGAATGGAGCCTCAATCGACCTAATTCGAGCAATGCTCTTGTTTCAAGCCTCAATCCGATCTTGGAGCAATGCTCCAAATTGAACTTGATTCAAGTTTGATCAAAGTTTGATCCAACCTGAACTTGAAGCAATGCTCTAAATTGGATTTGATTCGGTCTAAGTTTGATTCAACCCGATCTTGTAGGAATGCTTTATATTGAACTTGATTAAGGTTTGATCTAATTTGATCTAAGCCAATCTTGGAGTAATGCTCCAGATTGGACTTATTTCAGGTTTGATCCAAACCAAACTTGGAGCAATTCTTCATATTGGACTTGATTCAGATTTGATCTAGCTTTGATCCAACCTGACCTTAGAGTAATGCTTTATAGATAGAACATGATTCGGGATCGATTTGGCACAACTGGAGCCAAGGTCTCGATTCAAGCCTGACTCGACCCAATTGGATTTCTACTCCAAATGAAGCCTTAATCGATCCAATTAGAGCCATGCTCTCATTTCGAGCCTGACTCAACCCAATTGGATTCCTACTCCGAATTGAGCCTTAGTCGACCCAATTGAAGCCATGGTCTTAATTCGAGCCTAACTCGATCCAATTGGATTTCTGCTCTGAATCAAGCCTCAATCAACCCAATTGGAGCCACTCTCTCGTTTTGAGCTTGGCTCGACCCGATTGGATTTATGCTCTGAATTGAGCCTTAGTCAATCCTATTGGAGACATGGTCTCGATTCAAGTCTGACTCGACCTAATTGGATTCCTGCTCCAAATCGAGCCTTAGTCGACCCAATATGAGCCATGCTCTCATTTTGAGCCTGACTCGATCCAATTGGATTCCTGCTCAGAATCGACCCTCAATCGACCTAATTGGAGCCATGCTCTCATTTCAAGCTTGACTAAATCCAATTGGATTCCTGCTTCGAATCGAGCCTCACTCAATCCAATTGGAGCCATGGTCTTGACTCGAGCCTACCTTGACCCAATTGGATTCCTGCTTTGAGTTGAGCCTCAGTCAACCCTATTGGAGCCATGGCCTCAATTAGAGCCTAACCGGACCCTATTGGATTCCTACTTAGAATCAAGCCTTAGTCGATCAATTGAAGCCATGGTCTCGATTTGAGCCTAACTCGATCCAATTAGATTCCTACTTTGAATCGAGCTTTAGTTGACCAAATTGGAGCCATAGTCTCGATTTGAGCCTACCTCGACCCAGTTGGATTCCTGCTACGTATTGAGCCTTAGTCGACTCAATTGGAGCCACGCTCTCATTTCGAGCCTAGATCAATGCAATTGGATTTCTACTCCAAATCAAGCCTTAGTAAACCCTATTGGATCATGCTCTCATTTCGAGCTTGACTTAACCTAATTGGAATTTTTGCTCCAAATCGAGCCTTGGTCGACCCAATTGGAGCCATGGTCTCGATTTGAGCCGACTTGACCCAGTTGGATTCTTGCTCCAAATCGAGCCTTAGTCGACCCAGTTGGAGCCATAGTCTCGATTCGAGCCTGCCTCGACCCAATTGAATTCTTGCTCTGAGCCGAGCCTCAATCGACCCTATTGGAGCCATGGTCTCAATTTGAGCCTAACTCAACCCAATTGGATTCGTACGCCAAATCGAGACTCAATTGGCCCAATTGGAGCCATGGTCTTGATTCAAGCCAACTTAACCCAATTGGATTCCTACTCTGAATTGAGTTTCAGTCGACCCAATTGGAGTCATAGTCTTGATTTGAGCCTAACTCGACCTAGTTGAATTCCTGCTCCGTATTAAGCCTCAGTTGACCCAATTGGAGCCACGCTCTCATTTCAAGTTTGGTTCGACCCAATTGGATTCTTGCTCCGAGTCGAGCATCAATCGACCCTATTGGAGTCATGGTCTCAATTAGAGCCTAACTCAACCCAATTGATTCTTACTCAAAATGAAGCCTTAGTCAACCCAATTGGAGCCATGGTCTCGATTCGAGCCTGACTCAACCCTATAGGATTCCTACTCTAAATTGAGCTTCAGTTGACCCAATTGGAGCCATAGTCTCGATTCGAGCTCGCTTCAACCCAGTTGAATTCCTGCTTTGTATCAAGCCTCAGTTGACCTAATTGGAGCCACTCTCTCATTTCGAGCCTGGCTCGACCCAATTGGATTTTTGCTCCGAATTGAGCCTTAGTCAATCCTATTAGAAACATGGTCTCGCTTCAAGCCTGACTCGACCCAATTGGATTCTTGCTCCAAACCAAGCCTTAGTTGACCCAATTGGAGCCATGCTCTCATTTTGAGCCTGACTCGACCTAATTGGATTCCTACTTAGAATCAACCCTCAATCGACCTAATTGGAGCCATGCTCTCATTTCAAGCTGGACTTAACCCAATTGGATTCCTGCTTCGAATCAACCGCTCACTCGACCCAATTGAAGCCATAGTCTCAATTCAAGCCTATCTCAACCCAATTGGATTCCTTCTCCAAATCAAACCTCAATCGATCCTATTGGAGCCATGGTCTAAATTCGAGCCTAACTGGATCCAATTGGATTCATGCTCTGAATCGAGCCTCAATCGAGCCAATTGGAGCCATGTCTCAATTCGAGCCTGACTCGACCCAATTGGATTGCTACTCAGAATCGACCCTTAATTGACCCAATTGGAGCCATGCTCTCGTCTCGAACCTGACTCGACCCAATTAGATTCCTGCTCCAAATCAAGCCTTAGTCCACCCAATTGGAGCATGCTTTCATTTCGAGCCTAAAATGATCCAATTGGATTCCTGCTTCGAATTGAGGCTTACTTGATCCAATTAGAGCCATAGTCTCAATTCGAGCTTGTCTTGACCCAATTAGATTCCTACTCCAAATCAAGCCTCAATCGACCCAATTGGAGCTATGCTCTCATTTCAAGCCTAAATTGACCTAATTGGTTTCTTGCTTCAAATTGAGTTTTAATCGACCCAATTAGAGCCATGCTCTCGTTTCAATCCTAAATCGATCTAATTCGATTCCTGCTTTAAATCAAGCCTCACTCAACCCAATTGGTGCCATAGTCTCGATTTGAGCCTTACTCAACCCAGTTGGATTCCTACTCTGAATCGAGCCTTAATCGACCCAAATGGAGCTATGCTCTCGTTTTGAGCTTGACTCAACCCAATTGGATTTCTGCTTCGAATCGAACCTAACTCGACCCAATTGGAGCCATGGTCTTGATTCTAGCTTGACTCGACCCAATTGGATTCCTGCTCCAAATTGAGCCTTAGTTGACCCTATTGGAGCTATGGTCTCAATTTGAGCCTGAAGCAACCCAATTAGATTTATGCTCAGAATCGACCCTCAATCGACCCAATTGGAGCCATGCTCTTATTTCGAGCCTAACTCGACCCAATTGGATTTCTGCTTCGAATCAAGCATGAGTCAACCCAACTGGAGCCATAGTATCGATTAATGCCTACCTTGACCCAATTGGATTCCTGTCTCGAATCAAGTCTTAGTCAACCCTATTGGAGACATGGTCTCGATTCGAGCCTAACTTGACCCAATTAGATTCCTGCTCCAAATCAAGCCTTAGTTGACCCTATCGGAACCATGGTCTTGTTTCGAGCCTAACTCGACCCAATTGGATTCCTTCTCCGAATCGAGTCTCAGTTGACCCAATTGGAGCCATACTCTTGTTTCGAGCTTGACTCATCCCAATTGGATTCTTGCTCTGAATCAAGCCTTGGTTGACCCAATTAGAGCCATGCTCTTATTTTGAGCCTCAATTGACCCAATTCGATTCCTACTCTGAATCGAGCCTGACTTGACCCAATTGCTCTTAGGGTACTCTTTTCACTCTTACTATATTCTAGTACTATGGATTTACAATCTGTTCTAATTCTAAAAGGTTTATTCCATATATAGAGTTTAAATCTATCAATAGCATACTAGACAACTAGTAACTCATAATCTATACTAGTTAGGCTATTGGGAGTTTCTTTATACTTGCCACTGTCATATTTACAAAGTCTTTCTATTTTGCTGGGCGAGAATTCATGAGGTTTACAGCATAGAGCTGCTCCCCATCCGGCTGCGCTTCCATCAGTATAAATTATCTTGTATTCTTCTTCCAACGGTGGCATTAACGGTGGTGTTTTCCTTACAAGGGCTTTTAGTTTTTGAGCTAAGGCTATATCATCAATGTTGAAGTATTTTTGTCCTTTTTGGGATGTTTTAGCGTATAGAGGTGCAGCTATTCTACTTAAATTAGGTATATAGTCTTTGCATTGATTGAGTAATCTTAAAAAGGCTTGGAGCATTTTAGTATCTTCAAGTTTATCTAGAAAATTATATAAGTTTTCTGCAACATGAGGTTGCAATTGGATTTTTCCTTCTATTATTATTCCTAAAAATTCTATTCTAGTCTTTGCTAATTCCATCTTTGTTTTACTTATTATTAGGCCATGTTCTCTAAAAAGAGAAAAAGTTTCCTCTAAGTGTTTGCAATGTTCTTTAAGAGTTTTGGAGTGTACAAGGATGTCATCAACATATACGATTATAAATTTATGTGGTAAGAAGAAGTTGTCCATTTTTTGTTGAAATATAGATGGAGCATTTTTAATCCAAAAGGCATTACGAGCCATTCATAATGTCCAATGGGCATTGTGAAACCAGTCCAAGGAATGCTAGATTCTTCCATTCTAGCATTCAAATTTTGAGAATATTTGACTATCCTGAATTCTATTTAAAAGATCTTCTCTAACAGGTATTTTATAGATGTCTTCCCTTGTGTTATCATTTAAATGTTTGCAATTAATTATTATTCTAGCTTTTCCTCATTTCAATTCAATATGATTCTTTACAATAAAAGTAGGTGATCTATGTGGATTATTTACTGCTTTCCTTATTACTCCTAAGGCTAAAAGTTCATTTATCTGCCTACGAAATTCTTCTCGATCTTCATTAGTGTGTTTTATTTCTCCTCCTCTTATCTGAAGGTTTTCATTTTCTATCTCTATTTTTGCTTTTATCTTATTTTTCTTCCAATGTTTTTGTGGATAAGTTCCTAGGATTTGAGTTTTTTCAACAAGTTTAACTAAACTTCTTAGTCTAGGATTCAGTTTCTCTTCAATAAAATCATCTTTCAGGAGACATCGAACTACTCCATCTTCATCATTATCCTCAGTTACTATCAGATTTTGGTTAACGGATTCGAAATAATTTAGAGTTGGACTATCAATTTGCTTCTGGCTTATTTGGAAGGAATTCGCACTAACAGTTATAGATCCATTGTCGGAGAATAAGAAATGGGTTCCTAGGATTAAATCTATATTGGAGCTTGAGGGGTGAACAAGGAGTTGCCTTAGATTGTAGGTTCATCAATTTTAAAGTGGATAATTAGTAAACTAATCTTAGGGTTTACAACTTGCTTATGAAATCTTAAGGGTGATAAATCAGCTTGAGATGCTTGTTTTATATACTTTAGAGTTTCATATGTATGCTCTATTAAAATTACTTATTTTATAATATTAAATGAACTTCTGATGTCTATTTAGGCAGTAAGATTATAATCTTTGTCTTTCACAGTTAATATTACTAGTACGATGATATTTGATATTATATGATGTTCAACTCTAGGCCATGTTTCTACAGTAGCATGGTCTATCAGCTTCTTCCAGGGTTTTGATAGTTTGTTTTCCATGGTCCTTCTCAGATTTAAATCCTTCTTCTTGGGATTCTTTGTCTTGTCTTCTAATTTTTTTCTACATTTTTTTTGGGACTCTTAAATTCTAGTTCCATCTATCGTTCCTTTAGAGGTTCTTTTTCTTGTTTGATCATCTTAACAATGTCTTGTTTAAGTTCTCTTATTTTTTCCATATTCTATTCAAGGCTTAATTCTATTCTTCTTACAGTATCTAAAAGTTCTTCAGGTGCCTTTGACCATTCTTTTGGTCTTTCTATTGTTTTTGCTCCTTTTAAGTTCGCTTTAGGTTTGCTGGCCAAGGCTTGGGATAAATTTAGGCATATAGAGCATTTGATCAGTCTACATTTGTTACATCTATACCTGTGTTCTTTTCCTAAGTAGAGGTGGCATTTACTACATTTATCACTATCGCTTCCTCCTCAAGAAAATTGGTGATAACATCTTTGCTTTTTTAAGATTTCCTGTTCCCATTTGGGTGGTCCAAATTCTATTACATTACAAGTTTCTGATCTTAAAAGATTAAGTTCTATTATAGGATTTAGGTCTTGTTCAGATTCAGATTCACTATTTGTACTATAAAGGCTTCCATTATATCTTAAGTCTTCTAATTCATCTAGATCTTCTTCCTCATCTGACCATTTATAGTAGTAGTCTTCTTCATCTTCTTGATTATAGTTCTCATTTTCATAATTATAATCATAATCTTTATAATAGTAATCTTCGTAGTAGTCCATGATGGGACGACTAAAGGAGTGATGCAGAGAATAAAGATTACAGCCTTATAGGAATCCAGGTTTTCTTCTTTGAATAGTGCTTAGCAAAAAAGTTGCAAAAGTTTACTATTGATACGAGTGGATAAGCTTTAAAGTAGTGGAGATTTTCTGCAAAAATTCAATGGATATGAAAAGATAAGGACACAGATGAATAGTAGGATTTCCTTGATAGGTTCAGATAACCTATTGAGTGTCTAGATAGCTATTAGAGACTTCTGTGATGGATGATTTGATTCTTACTCAGGAAGCAAGGACAAGTGGATATCAAAACTTGATTCAATGAGTGGATATGGGTTTAAAGTGGATGAAACTTATCTTTTAGAGGATAAGGATGAAGTACTATTTTCGATAAGGATGGATGGAGTACTAATATTTTGTTGTCAAAAAGAGATAAGTCTTACCCTTTGTAAGGATAAGGATGGGAGAAAGGATAACGCACAATCAATTGCAACAGAATCTTTGCGGTTACAACAAATAAGGAGAATATTGAAACAGTTGAGGCTTAATAGAAGTTAAATGGAAAATGCAGAGATGCTCTATACGATGTACAAAACCAGTACAAGCTAATGATTTTAAAAGATATTTTTGGATTTTCTTTATGAATACACATGAAAATATTTTTTGGATTTTCTTTGTGAATACACACGATGCTTTATATTAGACTTGATTCAGGTTTGATCTAACTTTGATCTAATCGAAACTTAGAGAATGCTCTAGATTGGACTCTATTTGTGTTTGATCTAAGTTTGATCCAACTTGATCTTGGGGCAATGCTTCAGATTTGACCTGATTCATGTTTGATCTAAGTTCATCCAATCCGATCTTAGAGAAACCATTAGAGTAGACTTAATTCTAGTTTGATCTAAGTTTGATCCAACTCGATCTTAGAGAAATGCTTAAGATTCGACCTGATTCGAGTTTAATCTACGTTTGATCCTTCCGATCTTGGAGCAACGCTCTAGATTAAACTTGATTAGGGTTTGTTCTTGGTTTATTCTAACCTAATCTTGTAGCAATGCTTCATATTCAACTTGATTCTAATTTAATTTAAGTTTGCTCCAATCCGATCTTGAAGCAATGCTCCAAATTGAAATTTATTCAGGCTTAATCTAACTCAAACTTTTACTAATGCTACATATTGGACTTGATTCGGAATCAATCTTGATTTGATATAGCCCGATCTCAGATCAATGCTCTAAATTGAACTTGATTAAGGTTTGATATTGGTTTGATCCAACCCAATCTTAGGGCAACGCTTTAGATAGAACATGATTCAAGCTTAATCTAGCATGATTTTGGAGCAACTTTCCAAATTAAACTTTATTGGATTTAAACGAGGTTGATCTGATCCAATCATGTAGTAATGCTCTAGATCAAACTTGATTCAGGCTCGATCTAAGTAATATTTAGCTCGATCATGTGGCAATAGTCCAAATTAAACTTTATTCGAGCTTGATCTGTGTATGATCTAGCCCGATCATGGATCAATGCTCTTGATTGAACTTGATTTGGGTTTGATCTTGGTTTGATCTCACCCGATCTTAAAGCAATGCTCTAGTTTGAGTTTGATTCGAGTTTCATCTAAGTTTCATCTAACCTAATCCTAGAGCAATGCTGTTGATTGAAGTCGATTTGAATTTGATCTAAGTTTGATCCAACCTGAACTTAGAGCAACGCCTTGGGCTTCATTTGGGTTTGATCTAAGTTTGATCTAACCCCATCTTGGAGCAATGGTTTAGTTTGAACTTGATTCGGTAATGAATTGGCCATCTTGAAGCAATGCTTTATATTGAACTTCATTCAGACTTGATCTAAGCTTGATCTGGTTTGATCATAAAGCAACGCTTCATATTCAACTTGATTCAAGTTTTATCTAAGTTTGATCCAATCTGATCTCAAAGCAATGCTCCAGATTGGACTTGATTTATGTTTGATCTTGCTTTGATCTAACCCGAAGTTGTATTAACGTCCCAAATTCGACTTCATTCAGGATCGACCTTGGTTTGATCTAATTCGGGACTTAATTTAGGTTTGATCTAAGTTTGATCGAACTCAATCTTGGGGCAATGCTTTAGATTTGACCTAATTTGGGTTTCATTTAAATTTGATCTAACCCAAATCTTAGAGCATCTCTAAATGGACCTAATTCGGGTTTGAACTAAGTTTGATCCAATCTAACTTAGAGAAACATGCTAGATTGGACTTGATTCGGTTTTGATCTAAGTTTGATCCAAACCAATCTTGGAGCAATGTTCCTGATTGGACCTAATTTGGGTTTAATCTAAGTTTGATCCTATCCAATTTTAGAGTAACACTTTAGATTAAACTTGATTTGGGTTTGATCTTGATTTAATCTAACCGATCTTGCAACAACACTTTAGATTCAACTTGATTTTGGTATGATCTAAGTTTGATCCAATTCGATTTTGGAGCTCAATCCAAATTAGAATTTATTTGAGTTTGATATTGTATTTGATCTAACCCAAACTTGTACCAATGCTTTAGATTGGACTTGATTCAGGATCAATCTTGGTTTAATCAAGCCCGATCTCGGTTTGATCGAACTCGATCTTAGACAATGCTCTAAAGTGAACTTCATTTGGGTTTGATCCAACCCAATCTTGGGGCACCATTATAGAATATGATTCGAACTCGATCTGGCACGATTGTGGACCAACGCTTAAGATTGAACTTCATTGGGGCTTGATCAAGGTTAGATCTAGTCCAATCATGTAGCAATGTTCTAAATCAAACTTGATTTGGACTCGATCTAGGTAATATCTAGCTCGATCATTTAGTAACGCTCTAGAATAAACTTCATTCAGGCATGATCTTGGTTCAATCTAGCCCGATAATGGAGCAACGCTCTAAATTGAACTTGATTTGGGTTTGATCTTGATTTTATCTCATCCAATCTTGGAGCAGTAATCCAGATTGAATTTGATTCGAGTTTGATCTAAGTTTCATCCAACCCAATATTGGAGCAATGTTCCTGATTGGACTTCATTCAAATTTGATCTAAGTTTGATCTGATATGAACTTAGAGCAATGCTCCATATTAGACTTAATTTGGATTTGATCTAAATTTGATCCAACCCGATCTTGGAGTATCACTCCCAGTTGGATTGACTCCGGTTTGATCTAAGTTTGATCCAACCCGATCTTGGAGCAATAGTCCAAATTCAAATTGATTTAACCTTCATCTGGCTTGGTCTTGCAACAATGCTTCAGATTAAACTTCATTCAAGCTTGACCTAAGTTAGATCTGGTCCAATCATGGAGCAATGCTCCAGATTGAACTTGATTTTAGTTTGATTTCATCCAATTTTGGAGCAACGCTCCATATTCAACATAATTCGAGTTTGATCTAAGTTTGATCTAACCCAATCTTAGAGCAATGCTCCTGATTGGACTTGATTTGAGTTTGATCTAAGTTTGATCCAATTAAATCTTAGAGCAACGCTTCATATTAGACTTGATTCGGATTTTATCTAAGTTTGATCCAACCCAATGTTGGAGCAACGCTCCAGATTGCACTTAATTTGTGTTTGATCTTGGTTTTATCTAACCCAATCTTAGAGTAACACTCCAAATTTAACTTAATTCGGGTTTGATCTAAGTTTGATCCAATCTGATATTAGAGCGATGCTCTAGATTGAACTTAATTCGAGTTTGATCTAAGCTTGATCCAACCTAATCTTAAAGCAACACTCTGGATTAGACTTGTTTTGGGTTTGATCTAAGTATGATCCAATTCAATCTTAGAGCAATGCTCCAAGCTGTACTTGATTCGAGTTTAATCTAAGTTTGATCCAACCCGATCTTAGAGCAATGCTTTTCATTAAACTTCATTCAGAATCGATCTAGCATGATCTCGGGCTCCATCTATATAACATTTGGCCCAATCATGGAGCAACGCTCTGGATTAAACTTCATTAGGGCCTGATCTGAGATAGATCTATACCAATCATGAGTTGATCTATACCGATCTTGTAGTAACGCTTATAACTAAACTTAATACGTGTTTGATCTAAGTTTAATCTAACCTGATTTTTGAGTAATGCTCTAGATTGGACTCGATTCGAGTTTGATCTAAGTTACATCTAAGCCGACCTTAGAGCAACATTTTAGATTAGACTTTATTCAGATTTGATCTAAGTTTAATCAAACCTGATCTTGCAAATCTCCAGATTAGATTTGATTTAGGATTATCTAAGTTTGATCCAACCTGATCATAGAGAAATGCTATAGATTGGATTTGATTCGAGTTTGATCTAACTTTGATCCAACCCGATTTGGGAGCAAAGCTCTAGATTGAACTTGATTTGGGTTTGACTTAAGTTTAATATAAACCAATCTTGAAGTAGCGCTCTAAATTTGACTTGATTTGGGTTTGATCTTGGTTTGATCAATCCCGATCTTGGAGTAATGCTCTAGATTTGACCTTATTCGGATTTGATCTAAGTTTGATCCAATCTGATCTTAGAGCAATGCTCTAGATTGGACCTAATTCAGATTTGATCTAAGTTTGATCCAATCTGATCTTAAAGCAACACTCTATATTGAACTTGATTTGGATTTGATCTTGGTTTGGTCTTACTCGATCTTAGAGCAATGCTTCAAACTAAACTTAATTCATATTTAATCTAAATGAGTTTCAACCTGATCTTGGAGTAATGCCCTAGATTGGACTTGATTTGGGTTTGATCTTGATTTGATTTAACCCAATTTTAGAGCAATGATCTAGATTGAACTTGATTCAGGATTGATCTAAGTTTGATCCAATCTGATCTTAGAGCAACACTTCATATTGGACTTGATTCGAGTTTGATCAAGGTTTGATCTAACTTGAACTTGAAATAATGCTCCAAATTAGACTTGATTTGGTTTTGATCTAAGTTTGATCCAACCCGATCTTGTAGGAATGCTTCGGATTGAACTTTTCTAGGGTTTGATTTAATTTGATCTGAGCCGATCTTGGAGCAACGCTTGAGATTGGACTTGTTTCGAGTTTGATCCAAACTGATCTTGCTTCAGATTGGACTTGATTCGGATCTGTTCTAACTTTAACCTAACCTGATATTAGAGCAATGCTTTAAATGAACATGATTTGGGCTCGATTTGGCACGATCTTGGACCAATGCTCCAAATTGAACTTCATTACAATTTGACCGAGGTTAGATATGGTCAAATCATGTAGTGATGCTCTAAATCAATCTTGATTCAGGCTTGATCTAAGTAATATCAAGCCCGATCATTTAGTAACGCTCTAGATTAAACTTCATTTGGACATGATCTATGTTCGATCTTGTTCAATCAAGAAGCAACGCTCTAGATTGAATATGATTTTGATTTGATCTTAATTTAATCTCACTCAATCTTGGAGCAATGCTCTATATTGAACTTGATTCGGGTTTGATCTAAGTTTTATCCAACCCAATTTTGGAGCAACGCTCTAGATTGGACTTGATTGAGGCTTGATCTTGGCTTGATTGAACCTGAATCTTAGAGAGACGCTCCAAATTGGACTTGATTCAATTTTGATCTAAGTTTGATCTAACCCAATCTTAGAGCAATGCTCCTGATTGGACTTGATTTGAGTTTGATCTAAGTTTGATCCAATTAAATCTTAGAGCAACGCTTCATATTAGACTTAATTCGTATTTTATCTAAGTTTGATCCAACCCAATCTTGGAGCAATGCTCCAGATTGCACTTAATTTGTGTTTGATCTTGGTTTTATCTAACCCAATCTTAGAGTAACACTCCAGATTTAACTTAATTCGGGTTTGATCTAAGTTTGATCCAATCTGATCTTATAGCGAAGCTCTAGATTGAACTTAATTCGAGTTTGATCTAAGCTTGATCCAACCTAATCTTTGAGCAACACTCTGGATTAGACTTGTTTTGGGTTTGATCTAAGTATGATCCAATTCGATCTTAGAGCAATGCTCCAGATTGTACTTGATTCGAGTTTAATCTAAGTTTGATCCAACCCGATCTTAGAGCAATGCTTTTCATTAAACTTCATTCAGAATCAATCTAGCATGATCTCAGGCTCAATCTATATAACATTTGGCCCAATCATGGAGCAATGCTCTGAATTAAACTTCATTAGGGCCTGATCTAGGATAGATCTATACCAATCATGAGTTGATCTATACCGATCTTGTAGTAACGCTTATAACTGAACTTAATACGTGTTTGATCTAAGTTTAATCTAACCTGATTTTTGAGTAATGCTCTAGATTGGACTCGATTCGGGTTTGATCTAAGTTACATCTAAGCCGACCTTAGAGCAACATTTTAGATTAGACTTTATTCAGATTTGATCTAAGTTTGATCAAACCTGATCTGGAAAATCTCCAAATTAGATTTGATTTAGGATTATCTAAGTTTGATCCAACCTGATCATAGAGAAATGCTATAGATTGGATTCGATTCGAGTTTGATCTAACTTTGATCCAACCCGATCCTGGAGCAAAGCTCTAGATTGAACTTGATTTGGGTTTGACTTAAGTTTAATCTAAACCAATCTTGAAGTAGCGCTCTAAATTTGACTTGATTTGGGTTTGATCTTGGTTTGATCAATCCCGATCTTGGAGTAATGCTCTATATTTGACCTTATTCGGATTTGATCTAAGTTTGATCCAATCTGATCTTAGAGCAACGCTCTAGATTGGACCTAATTCAGATTTGATCTAAGTTTGATCCAATCTGATCTTAGAGCAACACTCTATATTGAACTTGATTTGGATTTGATCTTGGTTTGGTCTTACCCGATCTTAGAGCAACGCTTCAAACTAAACTTAATTCATATTTAATCTAAATGAGTTTCAACCTGATCTTGGAGTAATGCCCTAGATTGGACTTAATTTGGGTTTGATCTTGATTTGATTTAACCCAATTTTAGAGCAATGATCTAGATTGAACTTGATTCAGGATTGATCTAAGTTTGATCCAATATGATCTTAGAGCAACACTTCATATTGGACTTGATTCAAGTTTGATCAAGGTTTGATCTAACTTGAACTTGAAATAATGCTCCAAATTAGACTTGATTTGGTTTTGATCTAAGTTTGATCCAACCCGATCTTGTAGGAATGCTTCGGATTGAACTTTTCTAGGGTTTGATTTAATTTGATCTGAGCTGATCTTGGAGCAACGCTCGAGATTGGACTTAATTCGAGTTTGATCCAAACTGATCTTGCTTCAGATTGGACTTGATTCGGATCTGTTCTAACTTTAACCTAACCTGATCTTAGAGCAATGCTTTAAATGAACATGATTTGGGCTCGATTTGGCATGATCTTGGACCAATGCTCCAAATTGAACTTCATTACAATTTGACCGAGGTTAGATATGGTCAAATCATGTAGTAACGCTCTAGATCAATCTTGATTCAGGCTTGATCTAAGTAATATCTAGCCCGATCATTTAGTAATGCTCAAGATTAAGCTTCATTTGGACATGATCTATTTTTGATCTGGTTCAATCAAGAAGCAATGCTCTAGATTGAATATGATTTTGATTTGATCTTAATTTGATCTTAGTCAATCTTGGAGCAATGCTCTATATTGAACTTGATTCGGGTTTGATCTAAGTTTTATCCAACCCAATTTTGGAGCAACGCTCTAGATTGGACTTGATTGAGGCTTGATCTTGGCTTGATCGAACCTGAATCTTAGAGAGACGCTCCAAATTGGACTTGATTCGATTTTGATCTAAGTTTGATCTAACCCAATCTTAGAGCAATGCTCCTGATTGGACTTGATTTGAGTTTGATCTAAGTTTGATCCAATTAAATCTTAGAGCAACGCTTCATATTAGACTTGATTCGAATCTTATCTAAGTTTGATCCAACCCAATCTTGGAGCAACGCTCCAGATTGCACTTAATTTGTGTTTGATCTTGGTTTTATCTAACCCAATCTTAGAGTAACACTCCAGATTTAACTTAATTCGGGTTTGATCTAAGTTTGATCCAATCTGATCTTAGAGCGATGATCTAGATTGAACTTAATTCGAGTTTGATCTAAGCTTGATCCAACCTAATCTTAGAGCAACACTCTGGATTAGACTTGTTTTGGGTTTGATCTAAGTATGATCAAATTCGATCTTAGAGCAATGCTCTAGATTGTACTTGATTCGAGTTTAATCTAAGTTTGATCCAACCTGACCTTAGAGCAATGCTTTTCATTAAACTTCATTCAGAATCGATCTAGCATGATCTCAGGCTCAATATATATAACATTTGGCCCAATCATGGAGCAATGCTCTGGATTAAACTTCATTAGGGCTTGATCTGAGATAGATCTATACCAATCATGAGTTGATCTATACCGATCTTGTAGTAACGCTTATAACTGAACTTAATACGTGTTTGATCTAAGTTTAATCTAACCTGATTTTCGAGTAATGCTCTACATTGGACTCGATTCGGGTTTGATCTAAGTTACATCTAAGCCGACCTTAGAGCAACATTTTAGATTAGACTTTATTCAGATTTGATCTAAGTTTGATCAAACCTAATCTAGCAAATCTCCAGATTAGATTTGATTTAGGATTATCTAAGTTTGATCCAACCTGATCATAGAGAAATGCTATAGATTGGATTTGATTCGAGTTTGATCTAACTTTGATCCAACCCGATCCTGGAGAAAAGCTCTAGATTGAATTTGATTTGGGTTTGACTTAAGTTTAATCTAAACCAATCTTGAAGTAGTGCTCTAAATTTGACTTGATTTGGGTTTGATCAATCCCGATCTTGGAGTAATGCTCTATATTTGACCTTATTCGGATTTGATCTAAGTTTGATCCAATCTGATCTTAGAGCAACGCTCTAGATTGGACCTAATTCAGATTTGATCTAAGTTTGATCCAATCTGATCTTAGAGCAACACTCTATATTGAACTTGATTTGGACTTGATCTTGGTTTGGTCTTACCCGATCTTAGAGCAACGTTTCAAACTAAACTTAATTCATATTTAATCTAAATGAGTTTCAACCTGATCTTGGAGTAATGCCCTAGATTGGACTTAATTTGGGTTTGATCTTGATTTGATTTAACCCAATTTTAGAGCAATGATCTAGATTGAACTTGATTCAGGATTGATCTAAGTTTGATCCAATATGATCTTAGAGCAACACTTCATATTGGACTTGATTCAAGTTTGATCAAGGTTTGATCTAACTTGAACTTGAAATAATGCTCCAAATTAGACTTGATTTGGTTTTGATCTAAGTTTGATCCAACCCGATCTTGTAGGAATGCTTCGGATTGAACTTTTCTAGGGTTTGATTTAATTTGATCTGAGCTGATCTTGGAGCAACGCTCGAGATTGGACTTAATTCGAGTTTGATCCAAACTGATCTTGCTTCAGATTGGACTTGATTCGGATATGTTCTAACTTTAACCTAACCTGATCTTAGAGCAATGCTTTAAATGAACATGATTTGGGCTCGATTTGGCACGATCTTGGACCAATGCTCCAAATTGAACTTCATTACAATTTGACCGAGGTTAGATATGGTCAAATCATGTAGTAACGCTCTAGATCAATCTTGATTCAGGCTTGATCTAAGTAATATCAAGCCCGATCATTTAGTAACGCTCTAGATTAAGCTTCATTTGGACATGATCTGTTTTCGATCTGGTTCAATCAAGAAGCAATGCTCTAGATTGAATATGATTTTGATTTGATCTTAATTTGATCTCACTCAATCTTGGAGCAATGCTCTATATTGAACTTGATTCGGGTTTGATCTAAGTTTTATCCAACCCAATTTTGGAGCAACGCTCTAGATTGGACTTGATTGAGGCTTGATCTTGGCTTGATCGAACCTGAATCTTAGAGAGACGCTCCAAATTGGACTTGATTCGATTTTGATCTAAGTTTGATCTAACCCAATCTTAGAGCAATGCTCCTGATTGGACTTGATTTGAGTTTGATCTAAGTTTGATCCAATTAAATCTTAGAGCAACGCTTCATATTAGACTTGATTCGAATCTTATCTAAGTTTGATCCAACCCAATCTTGGAGCAACGCTCCAGATTGCACTTAATTTGTGTTTGATCTTGGTTTTATCTAACCCAATCTTAGAGTAACACTCCAGATTTAACTTAATTCGGGTTTGATCTAAGTTTGATCCAATCTGATCTTAGAGCGATGCTCTAGATTGAACTTAATTCGAGTTTGATCTAAGCTTGATCCAACCTAATCTTAGAGCAACACTCTGGATTAGACTTGTTTTGGGTTTGATCTAAGTATGATCCAATTCAATCTTAGAGCAATGCTCTAGATTGTACTTGATTCGAGTTTAATCTAAGTTTGATCCAACCCAATCTTAGAGCAATGCTTTTCATTAAACTTCATTCAGAATCGATCTAGCATGATCTCAGGCTCAATATATATAACATTTGGCCCAATCATGGAGCAATGCTTTGGATTAAACTTCATTAGGGCCTGATCTGGGATAGATGTATACCAATCATGAGTTGATCTATACCGATCTTGTAGTAACGCTTATAACTGAACTTAATACGTGTTTGATTTAAGTTTAATCTAACCTGATTTTTGAGTAATGCTCTAGATTGGACTCGATTCGGGTTTGATCTAAGTTACATCTAAGCCGACCTTAGAGCAACATTTTAGATTAGACTTTATTCAGATTTGATCTAAGTTTGATCAAACCTGATCTGGAAAATCTCCAAATTAGATTTGATTTAGGATTATCTAAGTTTGATCCAACCTGATCATAGAGAAATGCTATAGATTGGATTCGATTCGAGTTTGATCTAACTTTGATCCAACCCGATCCTGGAGCAAAGCTCTAGATTGAACTTGATTTGGGTTTGACTTAAGTTTAATCTAAACTAATCTTGAAGTAGCGCTCTAAATTTGACTTGATTTGGGTTTGATCTTGGTTTGATCAATCCCGATCTTGGAGTAATGCTCTATATTTGACCTTATTCGGATTTGATCTAAGTTTGATCCAATCTGATCTTAGAGCAACGCTCTAGATTGGACCTAATTCAGATTTGATCTAAGTTTGATCCAATCTGATCTTAGAGCAACACTCTATATTGAACTTGATTTGGATTTGATCTTGGTTTGGTCTTACCCGATCTTAGAGCAACGTTTCAAACTAAACTTAATTCGTATTTAATCTAAATGAGTTTCAACCTGATCTTGGAGTAATGCCCTAGATTGGACTTAATTTGGGTTTGATCTTGATTTGATTTAACCCAATTTTAGAGCAATGATCTAGATTGAACTTGATTCAGGATTGATCTAAGTTTGATCCAATCTGATCTTAGAGCAACACTTCATATTGGACTTGATTCAAGTTTGATCAAGGTTTGATCTAACTTGAACTTGAAATAATGCTCCAAATTAGACTTGATTTGGTTTTGATCTAAGTTTGATCCAACCCGATCTTGTAGGAATGCTTTGGATTGAACTTTTCTAGGGTTTGATTTAATTTGATCTGAGCCGATCTTGGAGCAACACTCGAGATTGGACTTGTTTCGAGTTTGATCCAAACTGATCTTGCTTCAGATTGGACTTGATTCGGATCTATTCTAACTTTAACCTAACCTGATCTTAGAGCAATGCTTTAAATGAACATGATTTGGGCTCGATTTGGCACGATCTTGGACCAATGCTCCAAATTGAACTTCATTACAATTTGACCGAGGTTAGATATGGTCAAATCATGTAGTAACACTCTAGATCAATCTTGATTTAGGCTTGATCTAAGTAATATCAAGCCCGATCATTTAGTAACGCTCTAGATTAAACTTCATTTGGACATGATCTGTGTTCGATCTGGTTCAATCAAGAAGCAACGCTCTAGATTGAATATGATTTTGATTTGATCTTAATTTGATCTCACACAATCTTGGAGCAATGCTCTATATTGAACTTGATTCGGGTTTGATCTAAGTTTTATCCAACCCAATTTTGGAGCAACGTTCTAGATTGGACTTGATTGAGGCTTGATCTTGGCTTGATTGAACTTGAATCTTAGAGAGACGCTCCAAATTGGACTTGATTCGATTTTGATCTATGTTTGATCTAACCCAATCTTAGAGCAATGCTCCTGATTGGACTTGATTTGAGTTTGATCTAAGTTTGATCCAATTAAATCTTAGAGCAACGCTTCATATTAGACTTGATTCAGATTTTATCTAAGTTTGATCCAACCCAATCTTGGAGCAACGCTCTAGATTGCACTTAATTTGTGTTTGATCTCGGTTTTATCTAACCCAATCTTAGAGTAACACTCCAGATTTAACTTAATTCGGGTTTGATCTAAGTTTGATCCAATCTGAGAGCAATGCTCCAGATTGTACTTGATTCGAGTTTAATCTAAGTTTGATCCAACCCGATCTTAGAGCAATGCTTTTCATTAAACTTCATTCAGAATCGATCTAGCATGATCTCGGGCTCAATCTATATAATATTTGGCCCAATCATGGAGCAATGCTCTGGATTAAACTTCGTTAGGGCCTGATCTGGGATAGATCTATACCAATCATGAGTTGATGTATACCGATCTTGTAGTAACGCTTATAACTGAACTTAATACGTGTTTGATCTAAGTTTAATCTAACCTGATTTTCGAGTAATGCTCCAGATTGGACTCGATTCAAGTTTGATCTAAGTTACATCTAAGCCGACCTTAGAGCAACATTTTAGATTAGACTTTATTCAGATTTGATCTAAGTTTGATCAAACCTGATCTGGCAAATCTCCAGATTAGATTTGATTTAGGATTATCTAAGTTTGATCCAACCTGATCATAGAGAAATGCTATAGATTGGATTCGATTCGAGTTTGATCTAACTTTGATCCAACCCGATCCGGGAGCAAAGCTCTAGATTGAACTTGATTTGGGTTTGACTTAAGTTTAATATAAACCAATCTTGAAGTAGCGCTCTAAATTTGACTGGATTTGGGTTTGATCTTGGTTTGATCAATCCCGATCTTGGAGTAATGCTCTAGATTTGACCTTATTCGGATTTGATCTAAGTTTGATCTAATTTGATCTTAGAGCAACGCTCTAGATTGGACCTAATTCAGATTTGATCTAAGTTTGATCTAATCTGATCTTAGAGCAACACTCTATATTGAACTTGATTTGGATTTGATCTTGGTTTGGTCTTACCCGATCTTAGAGCAACGCTTCAAACTAAACTTAATTCGTATTTAATCTAAATTAGTTTCAACCTGATCTTGGAGTAATGCCCTATATTGGACTTGATTTGGGTTTGATCTTGATTTGATTTAACCCAATTTTAGAGCAATGATCTAGATTGAACTTGATTCAGGATTGATCTAAGTTTGATCCAATATGATCTTAGAGCAACACTTCATATTGGACTTGATTCAAGTTTGATCAAGGTTTGATCCAACCTGAAATTGAAGCAATGCTATAAATTAGATTTGATTTGATCTAAGTTTGATCCAACTTGATCTTATAAGAATGCTCTACATTGAACTTGATTAAGGTTTGATCTAATTTGATCTAATCCGATCTTGGAGCAATGCTCCAGATTGGACTTGTTTCAGGTTTGATCCAAACCAAACTTGGAGAAATTCTTCTTATTGGACTTGATTCAGGTTTGATCTAGCTTTGATCCGACCTGATCTTAGAGTAATTTTTTATAGATAGAACATGATTCGAGCTTGATCTGGCACAACTAGAGCCATGGTCTCAATTCAAGCCTGACTCGACCCAATTGGATTTCTGCTCCAAATGAAGCCTCAATCGATCCAATTGGAGCCACGCTCTTGTTTCGAGCCTGACTCAACCCAATTGGATTCCTACTCTGAATCGAGCCTTAGTTGACCCAATTGAAGCCATGGTCTCGATTCAAGCCTAACTCGACTTAATTGGATTCCTGCTCTGAATCAAGCCTCAATCAACCCAATTGGAGCCACTCTCTCGTTTTGAGCCTAGCTCGACCCAATTGGATTTATGCTCCAAATCGAGCCTTAGTCAATTCTATTGGAGACATGGTCTCGCTTCGAGCTTGACTCGACCCAATTGGATTCCTACTCCAAACCGAGCCTTAGTCGACCCAATTGGAGCCATGCTCTCATTTCAAGCCTGACTCGACCCAATTGGATTCCTACTCAGAATCGACCCTCAATCGACCTAATTGGAGCCATGCTCTCATTTTGAGTTTGATTAATCCAATTGGATTCTTGCTTTGAATCGAGCCTCACTCAACCCAATTGGAGTCATGGTCTCGATTTGAGCCTGACTCAACCCAATTGGATTCCTGCTTAGAATCAACCCTCAATCGACCTAATTGGAGCCATGCTCTTGTTTCGAGCCTGACTCGACCCAATTGAATTTTTGCTCAGAACCAACCCTCAGCCAAACCAATTGGAGCCATGGTCTTGATTCGAGCCTAACTCGACCCAATTGTATTCCTGCTTAGAATCGACCCTCAATCAACCCAATTAGGTTGAGTCATGCTCGAATCAAGTCTATGGCTCCAATTGGGTTGAGTGAGGCTCGATTTAGAGCAAGAATTGAATTGGGTCGATTTAGGATCGAAATAAGAGAATGGCTCCAATTGGGTCAATTGAGGCTCGATTTTGAGCAGAAATATAATTAGGTTGAGTCAGGCTCAAAACAAGAGCATGGCTCCAATTGGGTTGACTGAGGCTTGATACGAAGCAAGAATTCAACTAGGTTGAGTCAAGTTTGAATCGAGACGATGGCTCTAATTAGGTCGACTAAAGCTCAATTCAGAGTAGGAATCTAATTTGGTTGAGTAAGGCTCGATCAAGACCATGGCTGCAATTGGGTTGACTAAGGCTCGATTCATAGCAGGAGTTGAATTGCATCGAGTCAGGTTCAAAATGAGAGCATGGCTCCAATTGGGTCGACTAAGGCTCAATTTGGCGCAAGAATCCAATTGGGTTGACTGAGTCTCGATTTGGAGCAGGATATAACTAGGTTGAGTTAGGCTCGAAAGGAGAGCATGAATCCAATTTGGGTTTACTGAGGCTCGATACAGAGCAAGAATCTAACTAGGTTGAGTCAGGCTCGAATCGAGATTTTGCTCTTATTAGGTCGACTTAAGCTCGATTTAGAGCAATAATCCAATTTGGTCGAGTAAGGCTTGAATCAAGACCATGGCTCCAATTGGGTCGACTGAGGCTCAATTTGTAGCAGGAGTCCAATTGGGCCGAGTTAGGCTCGAAACGAGAGCATGGTTCTAATTGGGTTGACTAAGGCTCGATTTGGAGCAGGAATCCAATTATTCGAGTCAGGCTCGAAACAAGAGAATGGATCTAATTGGGTCGATTGAGGCTTGATTCAGAGCAAGAATCCAATTGGATCGAATCAGTTTCGTATCGAGGCCATTGCTTCAGTTGCATCGAAGTGAGGCTTGATTTGGAGAAGAAATTCAACTGGGCTGAGTGAGGCTTAAATCGAGACCATGGCTCCAATTGAATCAATTAAGGCTCAATTTGGAGTAGGAATCCAATTAGGTCAAGTCAGTCTTGAAACAAAAGCATGGATCCAATTGGGTCAATTGAGGCTCCATTTAGAGTAGGAATCCAATTGGGTCGATTCAGGATTGAAAGAAGACCATGGCTCCAATTGGTCAAGTGAGGCTCAATTTAAAGCAGGAATCCAATTGGGTTGAGTCAAGCTCAAAATGAGAGCATGGCTCCAATTGGGTCGATTGAGGGTCGACTCTAAGTAGGAAACCAATTGGGTCGAGTCTAGCTCGAATCGAGACCATGGCTCCAACTGGGCCGACTGAGGCTCGATTCAGAGTAGGAATCTAGTTGGGTCGAGCCAGGCTTGAAAAGAGAGCATGGATCCAATTGGTTCGACTTAGTCTTGATTCAGAGCAGGAATCCAACTAGGTTGAGTCTCGATTCAGAGCAGGAATCAAATTAGGTTTATTGAAGCTTGAAACGAGAGCATGGCTCTAATTGGGCCGATTAAGGCTCGATTCAGAGCAGGAATCCAATTAGGTTGAGTCAGGCTCGAATTGAAACCATGGCTCCAATTTAGTCGACTGAGGCTCGATTCAGAGTAGGAATCCAATTGGGTCAAGTCAAGCTCAAATCGAGACCATGGCTCCAATTGGGTCGAGTGAGGCTCGATTCAAAGCAAGAATCCAATGGGGTCGAGTTAGGCTCAAAATGAGAGAATGGCTCCAATTGGTCAATTGAGGTCAATTTTTAGTAGGAATCCAATTGGGCTACTTTAGGCTCGAATCAAGACCATGGCTCCAATAGGGTCAACTAAGGCTCGATTCGGGGTAGGAATCCAATTGGGTCGAGTCAGCTATTCTTCTTACAGTATTTAAAAGTTCTTCAAGTGCCTTTGACCACTCCTTTGGTCTTTCTATTGTTTTTGCTTCTTTTGAGTTTGCTTTAGGTTCTCTATTCTAGAGTGTGCTTACCAAAGTGTTCATCATGGAAGTGAAGTTTAGGGTTTCTGACCTCGTTCATCCACAAGAGCTTATATGGACCTTGCAATTTGTTTTGCTACCTAATTTGTTCAAGATGTTAGTACAAGAAGTGCTGATGGAACTGCTACTATGAGCAGCTTCGTTCCTGGAAAAGAAGACAAAAGTTTATCCTAGTTCGACAAGGATTTGCCTACTTAACATGTCTACTAATACATTCTTTTTGCCTTCAATGTATTCAAATTTGAACTCTGAATGCAGATGTTATATCTATGAAATTTATTTAATTTTATGTCTTAGGGTAGTCTTATGCTCTTACTATATTCTACTATGGATTTACAATCTGTTCTGATTGTGAAAGGTTTATTCCATATATAGAGTTTAAATCTATCAATAGCATATTGGACTACTAGTAACTCATAATTTATTCTAGTTAAGCTATTAGGAGTTTCTTTATACTTGCCACTGTCATATTTACATAGTCTTTCTATTTTGCTAGGCGAGAATTCATCAGGTTTATAGTATAGAGCTACTCCCCATCCGTCTGTGTTTCCATCAGTGCTGTATGGGATATTCTCTTTACTATCTATGTATTTTAGAGCTAGTATTACAACAATATGTATTCTCTTCTTCAATAATATGAGGCTACACTATATGGAAAGTTTGTCACCATCAGCATTCAGTACCAAAAGGATAATATCAGGAGATAAATGTACTCTATCTCTAGAATATCAAAGTTTAGGAGGAAACAACCCTAGAACTTTTATATCCTTTATCCTTCATTAGACAATTTGTCATAGGTGAAGACCCATCAATAGGAAATCTCTATAGGCAAAAAACGCATTGAAGAAGAACTACTACTTATCGTATATTTAAAACCGTTTCCACAACCACTCTGTTATTTCATCCTTTTGTGCTTGTCCTTATATAAAATGCTTTCTTCATGCACTCGTTGCCACTTTCAAAATCAAAAAATATTTGTTTATGCTTTGCATGAAAGCAACTCAATGTAAAACCTTTATCACGTGAAGACTTGTTTCCCTTTCCATGCATGCAATGTAGAACTTTCATTGCATTAGATTAAAAGTTAAGCATTAGCTTTTCTTACAACTTATTTTTAGCCACTTTTCTTTGCATCAGAGTTTTACAACGAAGCATGATGGAACCCTAAAAAAATCATAAAAAATACATATAAAAGGAAAAATCAAAAAATATTTCTATCTACGTATTTTCAAAGAAAATCCAAAAATATCTTTTAAAATTATTATCTTGTATGGGTTTTATACATCATCTAGAGCATCTCTTCATTTTTCATACAGAATTCTGCCTCAACTGTTTCAATATTCTCCTTATCTACTGTAACCACAAAGATTCTGTCGCACCTGTCATTCTTATCAAGAACAGTACTCCATCCTTATCCTTTAAAAGATAAGGCCTCATTCTTTCTAATAATAAAATATTTTGATCAGAGATAGTACTCCATCCATCCTTATCATAAATAGTACTCCATCCTTATCCTCTAAAAGATAAGTCTCATCCACTCTGAAACCATATCCACTCATTGAATCAAGTTCTGACATCCACCTATCGTTTTCCTCTTGAGAGAGAATCAAGAATCATTCCATCCTCTTGCTTCACCATCATTCCAGAGCTATAGTACCTAATAGTTATCTGAACCCATACTATCCACTAATGGCATCATATCTTGACAAGGGAATCTTAGTATTTATTTGTGACCTTATCCTTTCGTATCTATTGAACTTTTGCAGAAAGTTTCCACTACTCTTAAAGCTTACCCACTCACAGATCTATCAATAGTAAACTTTCGTAACTTCCTTGTTAAGCACTATTTACTATCACCTTTGCTCTCACTTCTCTTGTAAGTTTTAGCCTATATCATGCATCTTTGGTCACCATGGACCAATATGAAGACTATTACAACGAAGATTATTACAACCCAAACTATGATCAAGTTGATTATTATGAAAAGTTTGAAGATGAAATGCTTGCAAGCATTTCCACCATCATAGAAAAAAAGAAAAAGATTTAAATTATCATGAAAATTATTATGAATCAGATATAGAAAGCCTTAGTGATAGAGAAACCATAGTATACATTACTGATAGTGATAGTCACATAGATAGTTATTCAAATATAATAGACTCTAATGATAACGAAAGTCTAGGAATAGAATCAGATGTAGAATTTGAAATAGAATTAGAAATATATCTAGATTCAGAATCAAAAGTAGAATTAGAGGAATTAGACATAGAACTAGATGATTTAGTGAACTTGAAGGTAATTAGGTACTTAGAAAAACCTAAATATGTAAAAGAATATAAAAGAACAAGCAAAAAATATAATAATAATTCTAAAAGCCCAAAGAAAAGTAAAAAATCTTATTAGAAAGATTAAGGACTTAGAAGAAAGCCAAAATATCTCTAGTAATAGTTTAGCTAAAAATAATAGTGATAGCGTCAATAGTCCAATAGAAAATGACTACAATCAATCTACAAATAGAACTAATGTAGAAGAACAATTTAATAAATTCTCCCAAAGACGCTTAGAGTTCCTACAACCTAAAATGCTTTAGAAAGACAACGACTCAAAGTTTATACAAACCTATTGTGAAGCAAAACTAGCATGTAGCCATGAAGCTAGAACACCCCATCTATTCGCTTTAAAAACAAATGAAGGAATATCTCAAACTCAATTCGAACTCATGCATTTAGGAAAGATAGTTATACATGTAAAAGCTTTAATTAGGATAGCCTCAGCGACTAAAGTGTATGTTGTCATCCAAAACCAACAACAAATAATCACAACCTTAGAAGTAGATTTAAAAGATAATTCAGGTTTAGTGTATTATGCTCCTGATCTTATTCTTTCAACCCATGATGTTTTTGATAACATCAAAATTAGCTTCCTCAGCAAAGGTTATGAAAGCTTTAAACCCAAAGAAGACAACATCCTTGTAGCTAAACCCTAAACCTTAAAATCCTAAACCCTAAAACCCTAAAACCCTAAAACCCAAAACCCAAAACCCAAAACCCAAAACCCTTAAACCCTTAAACCCTAAAACCCTAAAACCCTAAAAACCCTAAAAACCTAAAACCCTAAAACCTAAAATCCCAAACCCTTAAAACCCTAAACCCCTAAAACCCTAAACCCTAAGACCCTAAGACCCTAAAACCTAAACCCTAAACCCTAAACCCTAAACCCCTAACCCCTAAAACCCTAAACCCTAAACCCTAAAAACCCTTAAAACCCTAAAAAACCCTAAAACCCTAAAAACCCTAAACCCCTAAACCCTAAAACCCTAAACCCTAAAAATCCTAAAAAACCCTTAACCCTTAACCCTTAACCCTAAAACCCTAAAACCCTAAAACCCTAAACCCCTAAAACCTTAAGCCCTAAGCCCTAAGCCCTAAGCCCTAAGGACCTAAAAACCCCTAAAAACCCTAAAACCCTAAAACCCTAAAACCCTAAAACCCTAACCCCTAAACCCCTAAAACCCTAAACCTAAAACCCTAAACCCCTAAACCCTAAACCTAAAAAAAACCTTAAAAACCCTAAAACCTAAAACCCCTAAACCCTAAAACCCTAAAACCCCAAACCCTAAACCCTAAACCCTAAACCCTAAACCCTTAACCCTTAAACCCTTAACCCCTTAAACCCTTAAACCTTAAAAACCCTTAAACCCTAAAACCCTAAATCCTAAAACCCTCAAACACCTAAAACCCCAAACCTCTAAAACCCAAACCCCAAAAACCCTAAACCCTAAACCCTAAAACCCTAAAACCCAATCGAAAACCTAAAACCCTAAGACCTAAGACCACAACCTAAAACCCTAAAACCCTAAGACCTAACCTAAGCCCAAAAACCTAAAACCCCAAACCCATAACCCTAAAACCCAAAACGGACCCTAAAACCTGGCGCCTAAAACCTAAGGCCCCAAAACCCTAAAACCTAAAGCCCTAAATCGTAAACCTGAGCCTGGGAAGCCACTAGCCCCTGGGTCCTGAGCCCAGGCCCAAACCTGAGCCTGAGCCCCAGGCCCAAGGCCACCAGGAGCCCAGGCCCCAGGCCAGAGCCTAAGCCTGAAGCCTGGACGTGAAGCCTAAGGCCACAGGGCCAAAGGCCCTGGGGCCTGGGCCTGAGCCTAGCCTAAGCCAAAGGCCTGAGCCTGAGCCGGGCCTAAAACCCAAGGCCTGGGGCACCCGAGCCTGAGCCAAGGACCCCAGGCCCTGAAGCCTGAGGCCTGAGCCCGAGAGCCTGCGTCTGACCTGAGCCTGAGCCTGGGCCTGGAAACAGAGCCTGGGCCTGGGCCTGACCTAACACTAAGGCCCTGAAGCCTGAGCCTAAGCCTAAAACCCAAGCAAGGCCTGAAAGCCTGGCCTAAGGCCTAAGGGTCACCGGAGCCCTGGGCCCCACTGAGGCCTGAGCCCTGAGCCTGAGCAGAGCCTGGGCGAGCCTGAGCCTGGCCTAAGGCCTGAAGCCTGGAAGCACGAGCCGGCCCTGGAGCCCTGAGCCGAGGAGCCTGGGCCTAAGGCCTGGGCCCTGGCCTCGAGCCTCGACCTGGGCCTGAGAGCCCGGCCCTGAGCCTAAGGCCTGAAGGCCAAGGCCAAGGCCTGGGCCTAGCCTAGCCTGGGCCTGAGCCTAAGGCCTGGAGCCTGGGCCCAGGCCCGGAGGCCTGAGCCTGGAGCCCTGTGACCTGGAGCCAAGGCCTGAGGCCTGGGCCCTGAGCCCTGGCCTGGGCCTGGGCCCTGAGCCTGAGCCTGAGCCTGAGCGCCAAGGCCTGAAGGCCCTGAGAGCCCTGAGCCTGGGCCTAGGCCTGCGGCCTGAGGCCAAGGCCGCTGACCGGCCAGGCTGAGGCCTGGGGCCTGAGCCTGGGCCTGAAGCCTGGGAGCCTGAGGCCTGAGAGCCTGAGCACGGAAGCCTGGGCCTGAAGCCTGAGCCCCAAGGCCTGAGCCTGAGCCTGAGCCTGAGGGCAAGAGCCAAGGGCCTAAGGCCTGGGAGCCTGGGAGCCTGAGCCTGAGCCCGAAGCCTGGGACACGGGGGCCTGGGCCTGAGCAGGGTCCTGGGCCGCCAGGCCTGAGGCCTGCAGAGCCCCCAAGGCCATGAAGCCCGAGGCCGCCAGGCCTGAGCCTGGGAAGCCTGAGGGCCTGAGGCCTGGGGCCCTGGGCCTGGGGCCCAGGCCGTGAGCCCCAGGCCGGCAAGGCCTGAGCCTAAGGCCTGGGCCTGAGCCTGAGACCTGAGCCTGAAGCCTGGGCCTGAGCCTGGGCCCTGAGCCCTGGGCCTGGAGCCTGAGCCTGCCAAGGCCGCTGAAGCCTGAGAGCCTGAGAGCCTGGGCCCTGGGCCCTGAGCCTAAGGCCTGAGCCTAAAGGGCCTGAGCCTGCCCTGAGGCCGTGACCGCCCGGCACGTGAGCCTGGGGCCTGAGCCTGAAGCCTGAGCCCTGAGCCAGGCCCTGAGCCCTGAGGCCTGAGCCCAAGGCTGAGGCCTGAGGCCTGGGGCCTGAAGCCTAGCCTGAGGCCCTGGGGCCTGGGCCCTGAGCACTGGGCCTGGGCCTGAGAGCAAAGGCACAAAGGCCTGAGGCCTGAGCCTGAGCCTGAGGCCTGAGCCCAAGGCTGAGAGCCTGAGGCCTGAGGCCTGAGCCCAGCCTGAGCCTGGGCCCCAGGCCTGAGCCTGGCCTGAGCCTGGGCCTGGGCCTAGCCAGCCCGGCCGCCAGGCCGCCAGGCCGCCAGGCCAGGCCTGAAGGCCGTGAGCCTGGGCCTGGGCCTAAGGCCTCAGGCAGACCCTGGGCCCTGGGCCCTGGAAGGCCCAAGGCCCTGAACGCTGAGCCTGAAGCCTGAGCCTGGAGCCCTAGGGCCTGGGGACCTAGGCCTGCCCTGGGGACCTGGGGACCCTGGACCTGAGGCCTGGACCCTGGACCTGAGAGCCTGGCTGCCCTGAGACCCAAGGCCTGGACCCTGGGGAGCCTGGGCCCTGACCTGAGCCTGAGTGCCAGGCCACCTGACCCTGAGCCTGAGAGCCTGAGGCCTAGCCTGAGTGGTGAGCCTGAGCCTGGCCTGAAAGGCCACTGAAGGCCCAGGCCCAGGCCCCAGGCCCAAGGCCCAGGGCCCCCAGGCCCAGGCCCCCAGGCCCCAGACCCCAGGCCTGGGGCCTGGGCCTGAGCCTAAGGCCTGGGCCTGAGCCCAGGCCTGGGCCTGCCCTGAGCCTGAGCCTGGGCCTGAGCCTGAGGCCTAAAGGCACAAAGGCCTGAGAGCCAGGCCCCAGGTCCTGGGCCCCAGGCCCTGGGCCTGAGCCTGAGCCCAAGGGCCTGGGGTCCTGAGCCTAAGGCCTGGGGCCCAGGCCCTGAGGCCTGAGCCCGTGAGCCCTGAGGCCTGAGCCTGAGGCCTGAGCCCCTGAGCCTGAGCCTGAGAGCCCAGGCCTGAGGCCTAAGGCCTGAGCCTGGGACAGAGCCTGAGCACAAAGGCCTGGGCCAAGGAGCCTGAGCCTGAGCCTAAGGCCCTGGGCCTGAGCCTGAGCCTGGGCCCAAGGCCTGGGCCTGAGCCTGGCACGGAGCCTGGAGCCTGGGCCTGGAGCCAGGCTCGAGCCCTCGAAGCCCTCGGCCCTCGACCCTCGGACCCCTGACCCGGGCCTAAGGCCCTGGGAGCAGCCGGAGCCTGGGCCTGAGCCTGAGCCTGAGCCTAAGGCCACTGAGCCTGAGCCTGACCAAGGCCAAGGGCCAAGGGCCCCAGAGCCACGAGCCCCAGGGCCCAGGGCCCCAAGGCCGCCGAGCCTGAGCCTGAGCCTGGCCTAGAGCCTGGGCCTGGAGCCTGAGCCTGGGCCTAGGCCTGAGGCCTGGGCCCTGAGCCTGGGCCAGCAAGGCCGCCAAGGCCTGGGCCAGGCCCGGCCAGCCTGACCGCCGGCCGGCCAAGGCCTGGCCTAAGGCCTGAGCCTGGGCCTGGGCCTGAGCCTGGGGCCTGGAAGCCTGGGCCTGGGCCTAAGGCCTGAGCCTGGGCCTGAGCCTAAGGCCTGAGCCTGGGCCTGAGCCCTGAGGCCCTGGGCCCTGGCAAGGCCTGGAGCCAAGGCCCCAAGGGCCTGGGCCTGGGCCTAAAGGCCTGGGCCTGGGCCCTGGGCCCTGAGCCTGGGCCTGAGGCCTGGCCTGAGCCTGAGCCTAAGGCCTGGGCCTGGGCCTGGGCCCTGAGCCACTGGCCCAAGGCCTGGGAGCCTAAGGCCTGAGCCTAAGGCCTGAGCCTGAGCCTGGGCCTGAGCCTAGGCCAGCATCGGCCCTGGGCCACTGAGCCCTGGCCCTGAGCCCTGGGCCCTGAGCCTGGGCCTGAGGCCTGGGCCCCCAGGCCCCCAGGCTCTGAGAGCCTGGGCCCCAGAGCCTAGGGCCCTGGGCAAGGCCCTGGGGCCTGAGCCTGGGCCTAAGGGGCCTGAGCCTGAGCCCTGGGCCTGGGCCTGGAGCCTGGGCCTGAGGCCTGGCCTGAGCCTGAGCCTGAGCCGAGAGCCTGGGGCCTGAGAGCCTGGGCCTGGGCAGAGCCACTGAGCCTGAGCCTGGGCACAAGGCCAAGGCCTGGGCCTGGGCCCTGACACCTAAGGCCTGAGCCTGAGCCTGGCAGCCCAGGAAGGCCTGAAGGCCAAGGGGCCAAGGGCCTGAGCAAAAAGGCCTGAGAGCAGGCCTGAGAGCCTGGGCCTGAGCCTGAGCCTGGGCAAGGGCCCTGAGCCCACAAGGCCCCAGGAGGCCCCAGGCCAGGGCCCCAGGAGCCCCTGAGCCCAAGGCCCTGAGCCCAGGGCCACCAGGGCCAAGGCCTGAGCCACACGGAGCACGGAGCCTGAGCCTGGCCCTGGGCCTGGGCCCTGGGCCTGGAGCCTGAGCCTGGGCCTGGGCCCTAAGGCCTGGAGCCTGAGGCCTGAGCCCTGAGCCTGAGGTCCTGGGCCAAGGCCCTGGGCCACTGAGCCCTGAGCCTGAGAGCCCTGGGCCTGACCTAAAGGCCTGGACCCTGGAGCCTGGACCTAAGGCTCGTTGACAGCAAGGCTCCTGGGCCCAGGCCCTGAGCCTGGGCCTGGGCTCCAGGCCCCAGACCCCCTGAGCCCGGCCAGGGTTCAGGGGCACCGGACACTGAGCCTGAGCCTGGGCCCTGGGCCTGAGCCTGGCCTGGGCCACCGACCTGGGAGCAGCGGACCTAAGGCCTGGCCGTTGGGCCTGAGCCTGAGCCCTGAGGGCCTGAGGCCTGGGCCTGGGGCCCAAGGCCAAGAGCCCAAGGCCTGGGGCCTGGGCCTGAGAGCCTGAAGCCTGGGAGCCTGGGCCTGGGCCCTGAGCCCGCCAGGCCTGAGCCCGCCAAGGCCTGGCCTGGGCCTGGCAAGGCCTGGGCCTGGGCCTGGGAGCCTGAGCCCTGAGCCTGAGAGCCTGGGCCTGAGCCTGAGCAAGGCCTGAGAGCCCTGAAGCCCTGAGGCCTGAGCCCTGAGCCCAAGGGAGGCCTGAGAGCCCCAAGGCCTGAGGCAAGGCCCGGGCCAAGGCCGGGCCTAGCCCTGAGCCCTGAGGCCCTGGGCCCTGAGCCCTGAGCCTGAGCCCTGAGGCCCTGGGGCCACTGAGCAAGGCCTGAGAGCCTGAAGGCCTGAGCCTGAGCCTGGGGCCTGAGCCTGGGAGGCCTGGGGCACAAGGCCTGAGCCTGAGGCCTGGGCCTAAGGCCCTGGGCCCCAAGGCCCTGAGGCCTGGGCCTGAGCACTGAGCCTGGGCCTGAGGCCTGAGGCCTGAGAGGCCACTGAAGCCCTAAGAGCCTAAGGCCATGAGGCCTGAGCCCTGAGGCACTGAGAGCCCTGAGCCTGGGCCAAGAGCCTAAGGCCTGGCCTGAGCCCTGAGCCTGGGCCTGAAGGCCTGAGGCCTGGGCAAGCACTGACACAAGGCCTGAGCCCTGGACCGGCCTGGACACAAGGCCGGGGCCTGAGCCAAGAGCCTGCAAGGGTCCTGGGAGCCTGAGCCTAGGCCTGAGCCTGAGCCTGGACCTGAGAGCCACCGGACCTGAAGGTGCCTGAAGGCCTGGGCCTGAGCCTGAGCCTGCGGACCCTGGGCCTGAGCCTGACAGGCCCTGGGCCTGACCTGGGCCCCAAGGCCCCAGAGCCGCCAGGCCATGGGCCCTTGAGCCTGGGCCCTGAGCCTGGGCCTGAGCCCGAGCCCCAGGGCCTGACCTGGGGCCTGAGCCTGGGCCTGGGCCTGGGGCCTGAGCCTGGGCCTGAGCCCTGGGCTGGGCCTGGGGCCCAAGGCCTGAGCCTGAGGCCCTGAGAGCCTAAGGCCAGCCTGGGAGCCTGAGCCCTGAGGCCTGAGCACTAAAGGCCTGAGAGCCTGGGCCTGGGCCCCAGGCCAGCCCTGGGCCTGGGCCTGAGCCCAAGGCCTGAGCCTGGGCCTGAGCCCAGGGCCACTGAGCCTGAGCCTGAGCCTGACCCTGACCCAAGGCCTGGGCCTGGGCCCTGGCCTGAGCCTGAGCCTGGGCCCTAGGCCACTGAGCCTAAAGCCTGAGCCCCCAGGCCTAGGCCTGGGCCCCTGAGCACTGAGGCCTGGGCCTGAGCCTGAAGGCCTGAGCCTGAGCCTGGGGCCTGAAGGCCTGGAGGCCTGGGCCACTGAGCCTGAGCCTGAGAGCCTGAGCCTGGGCCTGAGGCCTGACTGGCCACCTGAGCCCTGGGCCACCTGGGCCTGGGCCTGGGCCTGAGCCGAGCCCTGGGCCTGAGCCCCAAGACAGGCCTGGAGCCATGAGCCCTGGGCCACAGGCCTGAGGCCCCCAGGGCCCCTGAGCCTAGAGCCTTGAGCGGGGCCTGAGGCCCCTGAGGCCCAAGGCCTGAGCCTGGGAGCCTGAGCCTGGCCTGAGCCTAAGGCCTGGGAGCCTGGGCCTGGGCCAAGGCCGCCAAGGCCTGGAGCCCCAAGGCCTGAGCCTGGGCCGTGGGCCCAAGGCCACGGCCTGAGCCGGACTGAGCCTGGGGCCTAGGGCCTGGGCCTAAGGCCTGGGCCTGAGCCCTGGGAGCCCAGGCCCTGGGCCACTGAGCCTGGGCCTGAGCCTGAGCTGCAGGCCTCAGGCCTGGGCCCCAAGGCCTGAGGCCCTGAGCCTCAAGGCGCCTGAGCCACAGGCCCCAAGGCCCTGAGCCTGAGCCTGGGCCTAAAGGCCTGAGCCTGAGGCCTGAGCCTGGCCCTGGGGCCACAGGCCTGGGCCCTGAGAGGCCCTGGGGCCCAGGCCAAGGCTGAGCCTGAGCCTGGGCCAGAGCCCTGGCCCTGAGCCAGGCCACAAGGCCTGAGGCAGGCAGGCCACTGAGAGCCTGAGAGCCTGAGCCTAGGGCCCTGGCCTGAGCCTGAGCCTGGAGCCTGAGCCTGAGCCTAAGGCCTGGGAGCCTGAGAGCCCTGAGCCTGAAGCCCGTGAGCCCTGCAAGAGCCTGGGCCTGGGCCCTGAGCCCTGGGCCTGGAGCCTAGCCCCAGGCCCTGAGCCTGAGCCCTGGAGCCTGAGCCTGAGCCTGGCCTAAGGCCTGAGGCCCGCCAAGGCCTGACCAAGGCCTGAGCCTTGACAAGGCCTGGGCCTGAGCCTGAGCCTAGGCCTAAGGCCCTGAAGAGCAGCGAGAGCCTGAGCCCTGAGGCCTGAGAGCCTGGAGCCTAAGGCCTGAGAAGCCTGGGGCCTGGGAGCCCTGGGCCTGAGCTGGGCCTGAGCCTAAGGCCTGAGCCCTGACCCTGGCCTGAGGCCCTGGGGCCTAAGGCCTGAGCCTGGGCACCTGGGCCTAGAGCCTGAGCCTGAGCCTAAGGCCTGAGCCTGAAAACCTGGCCTAAGAGCCTGAGGCCACGGGCAGCAGGCCTGAGCCTGGAGCCTGAGAGCCCACAGAGCCTGAGCCCTGGGCCCTGAGGGCCTGAGCCCCCAAGGCCACAGAGCCCTGAGAGCCTAAGGCCCGGAGGCAGCGGAGCCCCAGGCCTGAAAGCCTGGGCCTGAGGCCCTGGGCCCTGGGCCTGGAGCGGCCTGAGCCCAAGGCCACCTGGCCTGAGCCTGGACCTGGGCCTGAGAGCCTGGTGGGCCTGAACCTGGGCCCAAGGGCCTGAGCCAGGCCTGAGCCTAGGAGCCCCAAGGGCCTAAGGCCTGAGCCTGAGGCCTGCCAGCCTGGAGCCTGGACCTGAGGCCTGAAGGCCTGGGCCTAGAGCCTGAGCCTGGGCCTGAGGCCACCAGAGCCTAAAAGCCTGGGCCTGGAGCCCCCGAGAGCCAGGCCCTGAGCCTGAGCCTAAGGGCCCTGGCCAAGGCCTGAGCCTGGGCCCTGGGGCCACAAGCCCTGGGCCTGAGCCTGAGGCCTGAGAGCCTAAGGCCCTGAGCCCCAAGAGCAGCAAGAGCCTGAGTCCTGAGCCCAAGGCCTGAAGAGCCTGAGCCTGGGCCTGAGCCCTGAGCCTAAGGCCTGGCCTGGACCCACAAGCCGAGAGCCCAGCCTGGCCCTGGACCTGGGGCCGTGAGCCTGGGCCTGAGCCTAGGCCCTGGGCCTAAGGCCTAACCTGAGAGCCTGAGCCCCACAAAGGCACTGGCCCTGAACGTACCTGAGAAAGGCCTGAGCCCAAGGCCCGCCTAGGCCTGAGCCTGAGCCCTGGAAGCCTGAGGCCCCAGGCCGGGGCCAAGGCCCCAGGCCTGACCAAGGCCCGGGCCAAGGCCTGGGCCTGAGCCTGAGCCTGAGCCTGAGCCGAGCCTGGGCACGGACCCTGAGGCCCTGGGCCTGAGAGCCCAAGGCCTGAGCCTGAGCCCTGGGCCTGAGCCTGGCCGACTGAGCCTGGGCCACCGCCAGGCCATAAGGCCTGGGACTGAGCTTTGGAGCCTGGGCCCAAGGCCTGGGCCTGAAGCCTGAGCCTGAGGCCTGAGCCTGAGGCCTGAAGGCCTGGGCCTGGGCCTGGGCCTGAGGCCTAAGGGAGCCTGAGGCCTGAGGCTGAAGGCCTGAGCCTGGGCCTGGAGTCCTGAGCCTGAGCCTGGGAGCCTAAGGCCTGGGCCCTGAGCCTAAGGCCTGAGCCTGGGCCCAGGCCTGACCCTGAGGCCCCGAAGCCAAGGGCCTGGTCGACCTGAGAGCCCTGGGCCTAAGGCCTGAGGGCCTGAGAGCCTGGGCCTGGGGCCCTGGGAGCACTGGGCCCAAGGCCTGAGCCAGAGCCTAAGAGGCCTGAGAGCCAGGGCCTGAGCCTGAAGGGCCTGAGCCTGAGAGCCTGGGCCTAAGGCCTGAGCCTGGAGCCTGAGCCGGACGCCAGGCCTGAGCCCTGAGCCTGAAGCCTGAGCCTGAGGCCTGAGCCTGCGAGCCTAAGGCCTGAGCCCCAAGGCCTGGAGCCTGAGCCTGAGGCTGCCAGAGCCTGGGCCTGAGGCCTGGAGGCCACTGAGCCCAGGGGCCTGAGCCCTGAGCCCCGAAGGCCTGAGCCTGCCGTGGCCTGAGCCGCCAGGCCTAAGGCCTGGGGCCTGGGCCTGAAGGCCTGAGCCTGGGGCCTCGAGCCTGGGGCCTACGTGAGCCTGGCCCTGAGCAGGGCCTGGAGCCCAGGCCTGGGCCTGAGCCTGAGCCTGGGGCCTATAAAGGCCTGACACTGAAGGCCTGGGGCCTGGGCCCCAGGAGGCAACTGAGCCCAGGCCCCCAGGGCCCAGGCCTAGGAGCCAAGGGCCCAGGAGCCTGGGCCTGAGCCAGGCCCTGGGCCTAGGGCCTGAGGGCCTGAGAGCCTGAGCCCTGGGCCCTAAGGCCTACAGTGAGCCCTGAGCCCTGGGCCTGAGCCGCCAGGCCCAGGCCTGGGCCTGGAGCCTGAGCCCTGGGCCTGAAGGCCTGAGAGCCTGGGCCCCTGGCCCTGAGCCTGAGCCTGGGCCCTGAGCAGCCAGGCCTGGGCCTGAGCCTAAGGGCCTAAGGCCTGAGGGCCCAGGGCCACTGAGCCCTGGCCCTGGTGGCCTAGGAGCCTGAGCCTGGGCCTGAGGCCTGGGCCCTGAGAGCCCTGGGCCTGAGGCCTGAAGGCCTGAGCCCTGAGCCTGAGCCTGGGAGCCTGAGCCTGGGCCTGAGCCTGAGGGCCCGAGAGCCAGGGCCTGAGAGCACGGAGCCTGAGAGCCACTGGGGCCCTGAGCCTGGAGCCCCTGGGCCTGAGCCTGGGGCCCTGAGCCTGAGCCTGGGGCCTGGAGCCCCAGGCCCCAGGAGCCAGGAGCCGCCAGGCCTGAGGCCTAGGAGCCTGAGCCTGAGGCCTGGCAAGGCCTGAGCCTGGGCCTGAGCCTGGCCCCAGGCCCCCAGGCCTAAGCTGAGGCCTGGGCCTGGGCCACTGAGCCTGGGGCAGGAGCCTGGGCCTGGGCCTGAGCCTGAGCCTGGGCCCTGAGCCCTGGGCCACTGAGCCTGAGGCCTGAGCCTGGGTCCTGGGAGCCTGAAGGCCTGAGCCTGAGGGCCACTGGCCCTAAGGCCACTGAGCCTGAGCCCTGAGCCTAGCGGCCACAAGGCCTGAGCCTGAGCCTGGGCCTAGGCCTGGGAGCCTAAGGCCTGAGGCCTGAGCCCTGAGCACACCTGGGTCCTGGGCCTGCAAGGGCTCTGAGCCTGAGGGCTAAAGGCCTGGAGCACGCCGAGCACGAAGCCTGAGCCTGAGCACAAAGAGCCCTGGGCCATGAAGGCCCTGGGGACAGCCGGAAGGCCGTGGGCCCTGGGCAGGGTCCGTGAACGGCCACTGAGAGCCCACTGAAGCCTAAGGCCTGAGCAGGAGCCCTGAGGGCCTGAGGCCCTGGAGCGAGCCTGAGAGCCCGCCCAAGGCACTGAGAGCCTGGGGCCACGAAGGCCCTGGGCCGTGAGCCTGGACCCGCAGGCCTGGGCCTGCGAGAGGCACTGAGCCCGGCCTGAAGGCCGCCAGCCGTGGCCAGCCCGGCCAGGCCGCCAGGGCCTTCGGGCAGCCAAGGCCTGGGGCCACTGAGCCCTGAGGCCCTGGGCCCTGAGAGCACGAGGGCACTGAGGGCCTAAGGCTGAGCCTGAGGACACTGAGAGCCTAAGGCCCTGAGCCACTGAGCACTGACCTTTTCAGGCCCGCCGAGCCCTGGGCCTGGGAGCCTGAGCCCTGAGCCCTGGGCCCTGGGCCTGAGCTCTAAGGGACGCCCAGGGCCTGGGAGCACAAGGCCCTGAGCACAAGAGCCTGGGCCCCAGGTCCCCGGGCCCTGAGCCTGGGCCCGCCCGGCCGCCCGGACGTGAGCCGCCGCGGCCGCCCGGCCGCGGGCCGCCCAGGCCGAGAGCCCTCGAGGCCGCCCAGGCCTAGGAGCCTGAGCCTGGACCCTGGGGCCTAGAGCTGCTGAGCCCTGAGAGCCCAGGCCCTAAGGTCCTAGGCTCTGAAGCCTA